>JBBPCS010068877.1:0-15000 GCA_037974645.1 Hollardia meadi
GTTATAGAAATGTCTTATTTATGAAGGCCTGAAAAGTGGAGCACTGTATTTCATGAATAAATAAATCTTTTATACATGTATCTATTTGTTTTGTTTTTTTGTCTTATCAACTAATAATCGATTAATCGAAATAAATTGACAGACTAATCGATTATCAAAATAATCGTTAGTTGCAGCCCTAGCAGATAATTCACTTAGTTACCAACTGCTGTCGATATGGCAGGTTGGCTGGTGCAGTGGATGATTTTACATAATTGAATAACTTTGATTTCTCTCTTTGTCTCCTCCCTCCTTCACAGTGCGGCTCCATGACAGCATATCAGAGGAAGGATTCCACTATCTGGTGTTTGACTTGTAAGTGCAAGTCTTGTATTTTACATATCAGGATTGCACCTTAACGGGACTGTTAAACAAGTGCCAAACAGACTGCAACACTCATTCACGTCATGCTCAGCAGAGGTAAAACCTGACAGTTGCCAATCAGATGTCCTGTCACTGAGGCACCATGGGACATTAGATGTGGCTCTTTGCTCCATCTGTCTCAGTGACGACATGTGCTCAGTCATCACACACCCTCACCATGTTCACACACACTGCACAGAATCATCTCATACCTACTTGAGCACATTATATGTGACTGCATCAAATTGCATCACACACACACACACAAAATACAAATAAGCTCTCATTTATTCTCATCATTTAGCTCTCTAAACGAGAAATAATAGCTAACATATATGACATGATACATCACTCATAGGTTTTTTATTTTGAACAGGAAACATTTGTAGCTTTAAATAACATAAGATATTAAAGTCGAATTAAAATTAGAGGTTGACCGATTCATCGATTTGGCCGATTAATAGGTGCCAATAGAATATTTTACAAACCACTGTTTTCGGCGGAACTTGGTTCCAATATTGGACAATGGCTGTGCAGCCTCCAACAGTCTCGGAGGGGAAGTACATCACAGGCTCCATTCTCAAAGTCGAGGTAATGTCATTATTGGCTTCTTAATCAATTAAAAAGAAATAAAGAATGAAGCCACTGACCTTTGTCAGGCATGAGTTTCTATTTCTGACTCGCTCTCGATTTGTTTCCAAACAGTCATGGAGGATAAATGCTGCTTCACATCGTATTTATTCAAATCCAGGTGTGCAGTGTACAAACCTAACAGTCAACATAAAGTTAGTATTAAAACATATGTATACTGAATATTGGACCCGGATTGGCTTCCAAACTATTTGTGATGTCACAAATCATGCTCGTAGGCCCCGCCACTTCAAATCAGATTTTCACTGTGCACCGAGAAAATTGACACTTTCAGCATTCATGTAAAAATCGCCTTAGGGCCCAATCAGACTGAGTGTGTTTTGCAGATAACAAAACATGAGGTGCACCACACTGCCTTTTTAGGGGCTTTGGTGAACACAAAAAAAGAGCAGTGCGATTTTTTAAATTGTTGCTAGGCAACAATACTAGAAAACTATTTACCCGAAATCTCAAGTGCGGCACTAATTTGCCTCCTGGTCTGCTGTTTCTTGTTCAGATCATGGTAATTATGGTCAAAAAGCTCCGGGTATCCAGTAACAGCCAGCTCCTCCATAAACGTTGTTTCCACAACAGAAGGAACACGTCTCAATTTATTTTATTGGACAATAAGAAAAAAACAAAACGCAAATGGCTTTGGACACTTTTCTGCTCCAAGTTGAATTTTTTTCAACTCGAGGCGTTCAGAGCGTTCCTCCAGATACGCAAAGAGCTCAGAGCGTCTAAAACACGAGGAGCCCAGGGGGCAATAGCAGCTTGCAAAGTGCTTATACTTTATAACCATAGAAAACAACTGGAAAAAAGAAGCTTCTGACTGCATAAAATGCTCTGTCGGATCGGCCCCTTATAGTGTCAGACTCTGCACATTCTACACAGTGAAGCTCAAACATTCAACTGGAGGAACAAGAAGAGAAGCGCAGTTTGGACTGGACAGGATTTGGGCCTTTCCCTCCTGTCAAAACTTAACAAACTGCTAAGATGGGATGGAATTTTGAAACATTATTAAAAAAATGAATGTGAAATTTACGTCACCCAGTCTAACATTTGAGCTCTATAAGACCAACTGTGTCAAATTTCATGCTTGTTAGTCAGTGTGAGCTTGAAACTTAATTTCCTCCTCAATTCTGGTGTTTTCTCATGCTATCTGCCTCATTACCTGCAGCATGAAGCCTTACACTGCATATAAACATAAACAAACCTTCATTATGTTGATATGACTGTGAATTTGTTTTATGTATGTCATCAGTGAAAGTCCCAAGGAGCAGCTGTAAATGTGTTCTTTATTTAATTCACTGAGCTCCTGTCATCCCCCATTACATCTATATATCTTTATCATTAGGTGATTTGTTAATGAAGCAATGTTGTTTCCTCACTGTATTACTAACATCAAGGGCTTTCTTAATCTGCCTTCAAATTTTTCCCTCCTCCCCTTCATCCTCCATCACTCATCTCCTTCATCCCTCCTCTCTCATGTGTATTGCCAGCTGTTGTTTGCATTCTAATCTGGCAGCCAGAAATAAAATGGTTTCACAATTATTTTAAACGCTACCTTTAATTTGACAAGGGCAATAAAAAAAGAACAGTGGGTGTTCTAAAAGACAACGCAGGGATAAAAAAAAAAACCCAATTCCTCTTTCTTTACTAAATACACAACCTGCCTGGAAGGATGACAAGCTGTAACAACTGTGTATTCAGGCAATGCAAATTGACCATGAATGGAGTAGGGAGCTAATATATCATTAACTTATGTTTTTTTAAATGGAGTGAAAGGATTTTAAGACATTGAACATGCAGGATCAGAGGAAATCATGATAAACTTCATATTGCTGAATGAAAGGCAACAATAACACTACGCAGAGCGTTTAAGAGCTGAAGTTGTCACAACACCAAAGTCATTAAAAGTTGCAACTCAAAGTGGTAATGTTTCCATGGGTCATGGAAAAGGTTTTGTCTTAAAAATACCCTTCAAGTCGGTCTCCATGTTTGTGCAAATTGACCATCTAACCAAGATGGGCTTTTAAATTATATACTCATACAAACTCAACAACAGACAAAAGAAAGTACAGAATAAATACGCACATAAAGAACACAAAACTAGAACTCAACAAGAAAATGTAGACGGAACAATATGAGATACAAGCTATAATAGAATAAAGCACCATAAAACAAGAAGCATCAGATCATTCATATGACTGAGTTTTAAATGATCCCAGTCGGGATCCAGTTTGAGTTCTGCAGGTAAAGAATGTTGATTCCACGAACAGAACAGGCCGTTTGTCCAATGAGGATTTAATTAACCTTACGATTTGAGCCCGAAACTCTGAGTGGGACCACCAGGTCACTGAGCACCTGAGGAGCCTGATTATGTAGGCATGTAGAAATGAGTTTAAGATTAGCTTATTTAATAAAATGACCAATGTTCCACACAAGGTTTACATTACTGGGTTAGTTAGTTACTACTCAGCCTGTGAAAACAGCAGTATAATGTTTTGTGTGGCTCTGACAGAGCTTTTCCAAGTCTGATAAAAAATCACCCTGATGATGTCATCAGAGTTCTTTTGGCTGGATAATGTGCGTTACAAACTCGAGCAAGGAGACTAAAAGATGTAAGCACTTACCAGAAAAATTTGCTTTATGTGAATTATAGGATCCAGTATTTTTGATGATTGATGTACACTCAATTTCTATACTGATAAATCTTTGCATTTAATGAGCAGTAATAAGAGAAAGAGCTGTGGTCTCCAGCTTCTTCCTGGGCTCGACTACTTCACTTGTGGACTGATATGCTGTATGTGAACTCATTCTCTGAGGTCTAAAGGCTGAATCACACATAAGTGCTCTATTATTACTGCACCTCCATTCTGTCTCTATATTGCAGTCGGCATTGCTCACTTGGAAAAGCACTCTGGCTTTTAGTCATAGCTTCGTGGAAAGGCATGGAAACCTCTTCCAGCTGAATAAACAGTGTCCAGATACCGTGTGACCATATTTGTATATTATTCTAGTGATTTCACCATTTGGGCACAACCTCATTCTTTTGACCCAGTTGGTTTGAAATAAAATCTCCTCCATATAAGATTTTCTAACTGTGCAACTTTATCAAGGCTTTTCCCCTGTCCAGACGCAGAAATGAACATCTGGGATTCCATAGTTTACTTCTTTTCCAGATGTGTTTTCTTTCCATATATCTTTCTCATTCTGTTTTTGTCTGTCACTTAATTTCTGTCTCCTCCAGAGTTACCGGTGGGGAGTTGTTTGAGGACATTGTTGCCAGGGAGTACTACAGCGAAGCAGATGCCAGGTCAGTGTACTGATATGTCTGAATTTACTAAATGTAGCGTGAAACCCATTTAGTCTACTTTGGGCAAAAAAGGCATATTCAAGCACATGCACACCAAGCAAGTCATGAAACTGCATTACAACAACCTCTCCTCATTAAGCAGTGTAAATGTTTCCTGTTGGTGCTGCCTTTGATATGCCTTTTATGCCGGACAACTTCTCCTTCTACATTTTTTGTTCTACCTTTGTTCTTTGATTTTGGATATACTTTTCCCAAATTTATCTCCTGACCTGTCTGTTCAAAATCCACTCCAAAAGGAACCTTGTCTGATTACTTTTACAAATCAGTTTTTGTAAGGTAGTATTTCTATCAAGAGTTGATGTCAGCTTTATGAGACAGTTGTTCATTCGCACACATATAAAGACAGCTTTACATTAGAGCCCCTCTGATACTGGATTTTTGGGGCCGATACCGCTTTTAAGGAGTCACAAAATTTTTGATATTCAAGCAAACACCTGTGGTAAAGATGTGTAACTGAAGCAGGATACTTTCAGTGCACAGATGACATTTTGGACAATGAAGTTTATAGTTTACTGCAACAGTAAACTTCACTGTGAATTTCCTAATTTTAAATTCCCCCAAGCATCTTTTTTCTGCATTATGTTCTGTAAAAAAAAAGTTTTCATATCAGTCCAAGTCAGACGACATATACACCAATACCGATATATCTGTGATATGCCAATATCTACCAATAAAATTGTCTAATTGAAATGTTAAAGATCTGGATTCTGTTAGATTGTGGATTTTATTGATTTATAGGATTTTAAAAGTGCCATCTAATTGAGTTTTGCGTATCAAAAGAATATGCATGTGTCCTTTGTATTTTTTTTTTCTACTTGTTAAATGACTGAAAGGAACAGTTCAACAATGGGCTTTCTGTCCAAGAGTGATAAGGATCAATCTCATGTCTGTGTGTACTGATGTATTGTAATTGGCCTAACTTAACATAAAGATTGGTAACAGCTGGGGACTGCTAGCCTGGCTCTGTGCAAAGTAAACACACCTTCCAATACTTCTGAAGCTGACAGAGTAACACATTCACTGCGTGTGCTGTGTATACTGTGTGTGAACACAACACAAAGGAAAATCTTGAGCGCCAAAATGATGAATGATGACCTAAACCAAGACTTTCCTTTATCAACTCAACTGTATCTGGCAACCTGCATTACAGCCGGAGACACAGAAGTGCTGGGCGGATGGATAAACTGTGGTTTGCAAAGAAATAGTTTAAGCACCTAAATCGCCCTGAAACCACAAATTGTAATTTTTACATATTTGTCCATGTTCAGATTAAACAAGATAGATAGATTGTGTAAATATTTCAACTTTGGGGGTGGGTGTTGGTGTATTTTTTAACTTTGGCCAGTGCCAGGCTAGCTGTTTCCCCCTGCTTCCAGTCTCTATGCTAAGCTAGGCTAACTGCATCCTGACTGATTATGATCTCCTTATCTCACTCTTGAAAAGAAAGTGAGTAATCGTAATTCCCAGAATGTTGAACTATTTCTTTAAGTCGTTTCCTTTGTCAATCAAGTGTTGTTATTTCATGTATGTGGAATGTTGTGTCTTCCTGTACTTGTTCCTTTGTTTCCTGACATTTACCTGTTTCCCTCTTCCTCTCCTTTTTGCTTCTGGCCTGGTCTCTCTCTCCTCCACAGTCACTGCATACAGCAGATTCTAGAAAGTGTAAATCATTGCCACATAAATGGCATAGTGCACAGAGACCTGAAGGTTAGTAAGTGACCACAGTAACAGCAAAAAGACATAGGCCTGCCCACCCCGTGGCCCCTTGCCTCGCTCCTCCACTGTCTGATCAATCGACCAATTAACCTTTCACCGAGTGCTGCCTCCTCCAAAACCACACCCTGTCCTCCACCAGTCGCCCTCACACACCGCCCGACAGCAGCGTTCTCAGATCCACCTGCTGCAGGGCGTTGTGGTTAGGTTGGCTGGAGAGGAGACGGTAGGTCATGTAGTATTGGGCTGGGGCTGGTAGATCCCATCATGGCCTGCCCCTCCTGTATGCCAGAGCACAAAGTGCATGTAGCATCTGTCCAAAACCATGCACTGACACAGCCACTGAGAGGCTGACAGCTGAGAGAGGAGGAGGAGGAAGAGGAGGAGGAAGAATGTTTTGTGGCTTTAGATACCATCTGTATGAGAATTTGTTTTCCAAATTATGACTCTAAATTTGTCCCCGTACCACTGTTTGAGGTTTGAGACCAGTACAAACATACAGACCCCAGAAACCTTTTGACACAAATTAACAGAACTCAACTTGAAACGAAGTGCTGAGACATATTTAACTTTATAGTCAACAATTACTGACTATACTACCTCTGGTAAACTTATTTACGGCTTGTTTAGAAATTGTAACTAATGCAATTAAGATAACAGGTTTTGGTATTTAAAGTGCACTCTCTCAATCTCAAATTTGATATAAAAACAATGAATTGTTGAGCCTCAGTTTAGTGCAAACTGTCTTCTTGCCCAGTCCAGTCCCAAAACTCTCTGGAGGTGACATCAACAACGTCAAAGTAGTTTCTAAATTTCAGTTTTAGTAATGTCCAAACCCGCAAACTCTTCAGCAGTGTTGGCTTATTATTGAGAAGCAGTAAACTGAAACCCCGCCCTCCGTCAGCTCCTACGTCTCCCTCCTCAGTCTCTCAGGCTGTAGCCTCCAGTTGGTCAGGAGCTAACACCACTTCTGTTTTGAGACTCGGGCAGAGCATTGGCCATGTTGTGTGAGCGGTAGACAACATTACAGCTCTGTTCTTCTTTTCTGGGTCTGTCACAGCATGCATCCGCTGGTGACTGTGGCAACATTTTGAACTTTGATTAAATGGTCCATTTTGCCAAAGTGCCCCTCATTATGGCTGCTGAGTAGTGGGGGGGTGGGGATGGGGTCAGTTGCCACATTGCTGTACAATCACCCTGCTAACATGGCCGGCAGCAGCTCCCCGAGTGTCAAAGCGAGCTCACAGCCACAGACAGTAAGTGGTAGCTTGTCACTAACCCATGGCCCCCTGGTGTTTGCATGCAGTCATTGCATTCAGCAGATCCTAGAGGCTGTGCTCCACTGCCACCAGATGGGTGTGGTCCACCGCGACCTCAAGGTAAGTTGACTGACAATAAAGACCTGAGAAATACAGATAATTTTTTTCCTCTTTGTCCTGTGGCCTCACACTCCATGTCTTACCTGTCTTGATTTTTCTTTCCATGCCTACACTGATGTTACTCTCTCAATTCATATTACACCCTTTCTTGGATGGAGATGTTTACATCTTTCAGTGTCATTTTTTCGATAAAATATCAACTTCACACTTCCACTGAGCACACACTCCACTTGTCCCCACAATGGTCTTGAAAATGAGACTGGCAGTCCTCCTCTTACTCTGCGGCTATAAACAACAGTTTTATCCGGAGCCACTGTAAATCACCTCAATACTGTATTCCCTGTTGTTAAACTGGTCTTCGTCGGTCAAGGCTGAGTTGAGTCCCAGTCTATTCTTGTTCACTGGGAGGCTGCTAAGTCTAGTTCTGTTGCCCGCCTGCCCAGCTGTGGTTCTGGTGCTCATTTTGCGTGGGGCTTTGCTCCCCACCAACATTCGCTACTGCCTTAGGCCTGATAACCTCCTGAGCTAGAAGGCACAGCAGACTTCCGTGTTACAAGAGAACAGGTCTGTGTTGCAACCTTCCCCCTGATACTTTCATCCCAGGCCTAACGACAAGTCTAAGACTTCTCTCATCAACTAACAGATTAGTTAAGGGGCAGCCCTAATCTGTTTATTATTATTATTACGATTATTAACTGATTTTTTTGAGAATCCCCATGAGTACAAATATTCAAAACAATTTACTAAAATTGTTAGCCAGTTCACATTGGATGGATGTAGAGTGTGTAGTATCATGTCACTGTCTGATCCTGCCTAGTTCTTCAGGCCCCCATTGCTTGGATGTTTGATTTTGAACTGGTTTTCAAGGCATTTCCTGATTTATTGTTGTATGTAAAGTTGTTATGGACAACTACAGTAAACTGACTTGACTTGCTTCAGGTTATTTAACGTAACCAACTTGTTACTATAATAGGGGCTTTTTTTTTGTTACATATTTTAGTACAGGTAGTCATCTTGCTGGATTTATTTTTCTGCAATCAAGAAGCTATTTTCCCTGTAAATATGGCTTCCCCTGTTTCACATAGTAGTATTGGGGTGCATTTGTAGAGTTATGTACCTCAATCAGGGATGGCTATAGTGTAGTAATAAAGGAGTCCATTTTGATACAGAGTAGAGATCTTGTAACTTGGTCATAAAACAGTTTGCTACTTGAAGTTAGAGATACAACATAGGTCTTGGTCACATACTGAGATGGACTATTTGAGTGTACTTAAGAGGTCAAATGTCTCAGCATTGGTGAAATGTTATTGGAGTTTGGATATTAGTAAACATTACACCCACAGTTTCCATCAATAATGCTGCTTTCTCTCCCTGTGGTTTGCTCCCAAAGCTCTGATTTGCCAACCAAATGAGCCAGGTGTGTCTGAGGTTTGGTTAACACCCAGCAATAATAAGCTTGGATTTTGCATTTGCCAAGTGCCCTCTCCTTGTTCTTTGATTGGCTGTTGCCAGGCAGCAGCCATGGCTCGCTGCAGAAACACAAAGACAAAGCAAATACAACCAAAACAAGTAAGCAAGCAAGCTGTGGAGAAGAAGCACTGTGGAAAGCACTGTTTGTCACATTATCCATGTGATTTAATTTCTCAAGAGAATGATTTTGGGTAGTACAGGGAGTTCAAAACACTCACACACACACACACACACACACACACACACACACACACACACACACACACACACACACACACACACTCCCAGGAAAGCAGTCCATTGGAGTGGGAGTTCTTGTAAAGCTTTCTAGATTGTAGACACATGGATGTACTGCCTATTGTCCTCAAGTGTCATAACTTTTTGTGGAACAGTAATGGCACATACAGTACAGGCCCACTACTGCTACAATTCCTGCTCTTCCTATAGCACCACCAAGAAACACTACCCCTGTTCTTTAGTATGCAAAATAGTGTCAGGGAACTTGTTTTGCACATGGTGGCAAGCCTTGGCATTAAGATAATTAAATCCCAGCAAAAGATAAGGTAACAACTGCTAACTTGTTTAGGTTCATACCGTTAGCAACCAGGTTTGGTTGGTTTGGGGTTTGCACATCTGGTTTTCTTAATGGTTAATGCTTGACTATAGAACAGCTTTCACTGCAAATAAACAACAAGGCAAGGCATCTCAATCCAGACTGGTTTCTGTATGCTGGTGGAATAAATCATCTTAATCCGGTCAGCACACTCCCTCTCTGTCTTCAAAGATTGCTTGAAGTCCTACCTATTCCTAGAGTATTTACTCATCTAGGCCTACTGTTATCATGTGAGACATGGAAGTCTTGAAGCACTTACTCTTAAAGGCTTCCTCTTGATCTACTTGGCTTGAGAAGTGAAGGAAAAGCCTGAGTAAATGAGTGCCAAAACATAACAAATGACAGATGCTTCTATATACAGTAGTAGTATTTTTATTCAGTCATTACACATATTACCTCCACAATATAGACATTAAGTAGTGACTGAACAGGCTTAGGCTGAAGCAAAATGCTTATATATGCCTGTCCTACCTTCTTATCAATTTAGGCTACCCAACAATACAAATTATTCACATCTGTAACCCTCAAAAATAGCTGTGTAAAGCATCCTTTTAAAAACCAAAAATGAGTTACACATTTTTAAATGTATATTGGCATTGTTCCATTTTCCATTGTTTCCCCCCCAACAATAGAAATGCATCCCCTCTTAATCCCTTTTTTAAAAAAAAGCTTTTTGGACAGTAAACTTACAAGAACATCTCAGATCATACTTGCTCTCCTGTATCATAAATAAATTTTGTACACTATCTTGGAGTGACCTTAATTTTGCTCTGAACATTGTTTGCATTATTTTATAATATTACCGAATCATTGAATTTCATAGTATGGGAATTTAGAAAAAGTGGACTCGTGTGATCATAATAACCAGCCTTATTAATAAGACGTATGTCTTGTTTTTGGAGTAAAACGATTGAAGTTAAAGTTGTTTTGAAGGTTGACCCCCACAGTTCCTCACAGTGAGATACAGTATGTAAGGAAGAATAAGGAAGAATATAGTGCTCAAGGGCTCACTGAATGGTTTGATGAGTATGAAAATGACATGAGCTACAGGTTGTGGTCTTCACTGTCACCAGGCCCCACCTGAACACATGGGAGATTTTAAGTGACTTGTCAGACAGCACAATCACCACCATCATCAAACACGAAATGAGGGAATATCCTTTGGATTTTCATCCCTCCGGGAGAGACTTCCAGAACCTATGAAAACAGCTCTGAAGCTCTTCTGGAGCCGTAATGTGCAAGAAGACCTTACTAAGACTCTTAATTTGCCACCCATCTGTAGTACAGTGACTTATCTTATTCACATTGTGCTCTTCTTATTTCTTTGTTCTCTAATTTTCATCTGAAAGATAATCTCAGTAATGTGTTGAGTAACTTGTTGGTGTATTCTCTTTTGAGATAAAGAAGTTACCAGGGGAAAGTTGTTTGTGTTGGCAGCACAGTGTGTACATTTGTCAGTTTGCAGTCCTCCATACTGAAGCCGAACTTCCAGCCTGGTTTAGTAGGCTAGTAATTCTACTTTATGGCTGGCTGTAGACAAAAATCCAATTACAACTATTATACACCAGCAGCAAGGAGAGGACATAAATCCTGATCAGTTTGATATGGACCGTACATTGTACTCGCATGCCAGTCGAAAACCCAGTCATGTATTTCTGTCAGTTTGTATCCTCAGCAAACATTTTCAAGGTGATGATACAGAGCAATATGCTGTTAAGACTGACTCAGTAAGGTGGCTTTTATTTTGTGACCTTGTCCACATCCTGCACACTGCCATCAGGGAAATGCTGTCTGGATGTTTTTTTGTATTTATCACCCTGTTAGTTTGACTGTGTTTGCATGTGTGGGGCTGTTGTAATCATGTCAGGCCTGAAAGCTACACTAGATAGTAATTAAAGGTTGTCTGAATGCTTTATGGGTTGGTGTGTAAAATAAAAAAAAGCAATGAGGTATCAACAGGTGTGAAAAGGCATTGAGCACCCTTTATCCATATGGTACCATCTGTGTGATGATAAAGCAGATTTTAACACATTTGATCACATCTTGATATACAGCTGTTGAGGAACAGTCTTTTGCCTTAGCCATTGTGACGAATTTATGGTAGTGTCACAAAATAATAAGAGTTTCAAAGTGGGAGGAACTGCTTGTTATGGAAGTATGACTCCACATTCTCTTTTCCCATTTCAAACTTTTCTTTTAATGATATCCTCTGTTATTCATCCAAGAAACATAGGACTCTCCTGGATTACATAACGGTCATATAGGTTTATATAGGTGATTTAGGGTCTACAGACACTGCGCTTAGACCTTTATTACTATGGAAAAGAAGCATGTAGAGGAGTGAATCCGATTTGTAGCTCAGAGCACTTTCTCATTGCAGTTAAGAACAAAAACATGGCGCCATGGCTGCGGCATTAATGAAACATTTGACCCGGAATGTGAAAGTCAATTGATTCAAGCTGCAGATTGTTTAAACAGTTTTCACAACAGCATAATCTTTTGCTTCCACGGTCAGTGCTGAAGGGAACAGAATTTTAAGCTTGGCGATTGGATGCCAAAATGCACTTTGGGAATCTTAGTTAACTCTAGTTTTTATTTAAATGTTATTTTTAGTTATTGTTTTTTACTGAGCTGTAGAAATGCTCCAACAGTGAGTCAAACAACAATATTTAGCGGTAAAACTAAAAGTGAATGAAATGCCAGACTCACAGGAAAACTGTGTACACGCAACACGGTAGATCACAGCTGAACCAGGAAGTCAGATTGGTCATGGATGTTAATGGATGGGTGATAAGTTTACAATTTGCCTTCATTCTTATCCAAACAAGTTTGGCCAAGTTTGGTTTGTTTGTCAGGTCATCCGACCACCTTGTCTGACTGATTTTTTTTTCAGCTTTCGACAATTAGGCTAGTTTGGGAAATAAAATGTTAACTAATAGAAATTATGCTCAAAATTACCAAAATAAGACCCAAGAGGGAAAGGGAGTTCGGTTAGGGTTAGGGATTCTTGAGAGCTACCCCATGCAATAGTTTTTATGGGTTGGAATTCACAGTACCTGACATGATCAATGCAAAAATTCCTCTCCTTTTCTTCATTCAACCCTTTCATACCCTCCAGGTCACATGGTTTATTTCCTGTGGTGAGAAGGGGTGGTTGCAGCGGGCTGGGGTAAACCGATGACTGGGAGTGCTTGCAATGACTGCATGATGCTGATGAACCCCAACTCCTGCCTTTCTCTGTCTCCCTCTCTTTTCCTTTTGGCCTTCTTTCCTTCCCTCCGCCTCCACAAACCTTTGTCCACAACAAAGGTTTGAGGAACTGCACGACTCAGAATTCACACTCGCTCTACTAACTGCTCAAGCAACCTTAAAATATGAACACTGACTGATGAAAATGGATTTCAGTTGATTTCAGTGAATGACATCCAATACCTTCTGGAAGGAATACAGTATTAAAGTATGTGAAGGCAGTGTCTAAAGAGCCATATAAGCCATAATTCATTCTGGGCCTCTGAATACAATATATGTATGTACAAGAAAGTACTATAGCAAGGAGTAGCAGTATTACAAATGTTTTTGAAATACAGTATGAGTGTTTGCCTTGATGTGCAGTCAGGACAGTTAGTGGTGTCCAGGTCTGGCTGTTTGTCTGGTCTAAACACCAGAGAATAAAGATCCAAGGGAACCTCTTGAAAATGATCAATAAGTTGAGAGTACGAATGATCACTTTTAAGAGGGAGGAACATAAAAGACAACAATATAAAAGCCAAGAAATGTCATTCATATTCTACTAGTTTGTTGAGCCAAATTGCTGCATGGATTACCTTCATGGACATTTTTTTTTCAAAAATACTCCTATTGGGATTTTTTAAAAAATATTTAAAATATCACAAACGCCTGTCAAGAAAAAAGTATGTATTTGATCAGCTGTCCATGCAGTAGAACATAGCCAGGATCGTAGAACAAAGATCTATCGTATGGGAAAACATGAGACATTCGGTAGTAGATATTTTAGAAGGAAATTCGGAGTAACTGATGGATTTTACTTTAATTGGTATTGATAAAGTCATGTACTTCCTAGTACGTATGAAGTGTCTTCCAACCACGTCTAAAAGCAGTTTACCTGTTGCGCACGTGGGAAGTGTGGCTGCTCTATTCTGTTAATGTGGATGCAAAATGAAAAGCAAGACGTTTGTGACGCACACGCGCTGCTCATGCTTCCTCTGTGGACTGGGAGTTAGTGTTTAGTTCTCATTTGATAATTTGACAAAGATTTAGCCACCATGAGTCAGCGTTCATCTCCAACAGCCGGGCTCGCACGCCCAATTTGACCGCAGCCCGCAAGAATTTTGTTGAATGACATAACCTGTGCTGCTGGGCTGAGGTCAGCTGTGGCCTCTGACTGAACCTGAATGTAATCGGGCTCAATGTGAGTCTGTTGTGTGTGTGTAGAGGCTGGACTCTGACTCTGACAAGCCTTCCTCCAGTAGACATTGAACTGTTAGACTGGACAACCGCTATAATTGTCCTGTAGCTCCGCTATTAGCCCTAACTGCTGAATAAGTAAACTTAGGCCTTAATGTTATTACTCTGTGAACTGTAATAACCCTTCCTGCTGACTAAAAGCCTGCGAGCTGCCAGTAACAAAAACACAAGAAAATCCTTTAGGCCTTACCTCAGTCAAATTTGATTTTCATTTGAAAGTGATGTCACTATTTTAGTGGAAGGTACTGAAAGTTTTTTCTGTGTCTTTACTCAAAGCCGGAGAATTTGCTCTTAGCCAGCAAGTTGAAGGGGGCAGCAGTCAAATTGGCAGATTTCGGCCTGGCCATTGAAGTGCAGGGAGACCAGCAGGCATGGTTCGGTGAGTACACACCACTTTCTGAATTAGCATTAGTTTTATCTTTTGATTCTGTGGTAATTTTGGGATTCATATTTTCTGTGCTTAAAATGAATACATTTCAATGAAATATGTCATAGAATATTGTTGGTTTGATATGTTTAACTGCCCAATTCAGGTTTGTATATTTCAGTTGGTTCAGTTGAAATGTGGAATGACAGTGGTGGCTAGTAATACTACCAGCCAATCACAGTAGCAGCTCATGCATGTTATTGAGCCTTTGGTTGGTTTATTTGCAGGCTTATGACATAATCACTGTATCTAAGCTGGACTACTCAGAGATGTTATCAGTTGGCATGTTGGCTGTATTATACATGCTATAGGCCACCACAAATATCTGTATGCAAATTGACAGAGGAGCATATTTTTAATAATAGTTTAGAATAAAATAATAGTAGAACAATTTGACTTCCCAAACCCTGTTAAAGATCCCCTCCAATCAAAAATGTGTTTTCCTTCTGTTTATGAACCCTAAAATGTCTGACCAGGTCTATACTGACTTGTATCTGTCTAA
>JBBPCS010068888.1:0-16774 GCA_037974645.1 Hollardia meadi
AGATTTACACAAGACATAGAAAATGTTTCTCTGGGACTATAATCCTTGGCGACAACTTTCTCATACACACACGCACACACACGCACACACGCACACACGCACACACACACACACACACACACACACACACACACACACGCTAATCTAAAAGCTGTCTTAAGAAAGCAGGAACCAATATGCCGCAGTGGCTGAAACACAGAGGGACTCTGGGAGCATACTGGATGTTACAAGCAACCAATCAGGAGGGCTGGTTACATTTACACCTGAATCGACAAAAACATACGTTTCTTCACACACTCCTACGCTGAAAGAAAAAAAAAACACATGCAAAGAGAGCTGGAGGAGTACTTAATTGAGGCACAGAGATCTGATTTGGAAGACTCAGTA
Organism: Hollardia meadi; assembly: GCA_037974645.1. Classification (NCBI taxonomy): domain Eukaryota; kingdom Metazoa; phylum Chordata; class Actinopteri; order Tetraodontiformes; family Triacanthodidae; genus Hollardia; species Hollardia meadi. Next base: position 388 of record JBBPCS010068888.1, read on the forward strand.
TTAAGAAGTGCAGTTGTCTCCAGATGGTTTTAGTCCTCTCAGGGAGAGCTGTGTGAAGCAGAGGTGACACAGTGACACACTGTATATACAGGGATATTATGATTAATTACCATGGGCTTTGTTTCACCAGCATAATTGCATAAGCACAGAGATAAGGGGCTTTGGCATTACAAAGCAGCTTACACAACACAAATGCTTTCTTGTGACTGTGTGTGTGTGTGTGTGTGTGTGTGTGTGTGTGTGTGTGTGTGTGTGTGTGTGTGTGAGAAAGGCGGAAAGCGCATTATACCCTACATTTGCAATCATACTTTGAGTGTCAGTTTCTATAGGTGGGAATTTTTGGCATGTTTTTTTTTACGCCACTACACACTGTGGTGGCATTTCCTCACCTCTCCATCCAGATTTCCATCTCTTCACTATTGATCCTTTAGTGTGTGTTTAGCCCGAGCTAATCTGGCGAAATTGGTAATCTACCGAGCCACTGTTAATAGAATTATGCAGTGCTGTTGCCTGGACAAAAAGCCTGCGATGGAGATAAGGGAGAGGGCAGGACACCTGCAGTGCCGAACCAGCTCAATACCTTCCAGACACATCTAATTGATCCGGGCCCCCAGAGTGCATCTGAACACAAAGAGACCTGAGGCTTTGATCTGCGATCCACAGGAGGAAAAGTAGGAATCACGCGAGAGGATGGCTGAAGAGGCAGAGAGGGAGTGAATAAATCACAAGGGTTTAGGATTCCTATGACTGTAGTGATGTTACAGAGTCAGAAATGTTTCTAGCTGGTCAATTAGCTATTTTACTCTGGAATTCACATCATTTTACTGCCAAAATATAGAGACGAAGTTAGGTGACAACACTTATGCACAAATTATTAATTGCGGCGCTCTTTCTGCCATATACTTCCTCCTGATAGTGTGAAATGCTCTGTTTCTCCCTGTGTTATGGCTCTGCGGTCTTTCTTCAAATTGTTTGTCATTTCAGGCAAGAAAAATGACAGTGGATCACAGGAGAGGAGAGGTGTGGAGAGGGTGAGGGAGGTGTATTTTCCTCTCCTGGTTATTTTTAGGCTGAATTGTAGCCAGGGCTGGAACAGTTTGTACTGCACGCCACTGTGGTGGAGGAAAGAGGAAAGGCATTTCCTTTACACCTGGCCAATGGACACTATAAATAAACAGGCGGCACTGACACACGTCCATTTGCGAAGACAGACCTGTCTCAGGTGCATGTGACAGAACAGTGAACGATGAGTGAAAAGCTTTTCCTGTTGTGAGAGGTGGAACAAGCTGAAAGAAGAACCCCTGTACAAAGAGCCAATAGACGTGCTGTATCCTACATACAGCAGAGAGCAGTACTCCTGCCTGTGTCAGGTTCTCATCCAATTTTGATGGGAGTTCAAAGAGAAACTATATCTGTTTGTTGTTTACCGATCCTGATCACTCCCACTAGCCTTCTGCTCTGACATACACGACTTCATCTGGACTTACACAGCACATACGCAAATAAGAAGAGCACTTGTTTATGTTCATGTTGTGAGCAGATATGATACTTGTGTGTATAAAAAAAACTCTCTCTCAGCACAGTCAGTCTCAGGATGTCAGTATCACCACAGAAACGCAAACATTACTTCATACATGTTTTCAACATGTCCCTATGCCTAAATAACTGAGTGGGTTGATTGCCAGTGACTCATGATATATGAGGACCCCCCAACACCCTAGACCCTCGTCAGCATGCCTGTCGCATTAAGATGTTGCAAGATTGTTGGAGTTAGGTTAGGTTTAAGCACAAACATTACGTGGTTAGTTTTGGGAAAAGATCGCAATTTGGGTTAAAACAAGTACATTCGTTACGTAACTTATGTTACATACATGGCGTGAGTTAAATACATTATGTACCAGTCACCTGTGACTTTATTTTCACACAGGACATGAAGAGCAGTCCACTTGGTGAAAGTCTGGATGTGTTTGGCCCACTGACTGTAGCCTATATACATTCTATTTCCTCCCAGTATTCAAAAATTAAGCCAAAATATCCTGGAAGCGGTCGCTGCCATCTTGCACTGGTGACATCATTTGGATCCAGAGCATGCGCAGTAGTGATCATGATGTTTTCACACCCTTTTTATAGCATCGAATAACTAATTAAAACCGAACTTATCAGAAAATGAACCGTTCAACATACTTCAGCGTGATAAGAACTACCATGTCCCATTGGCTAACATGGAGAGACAGCATTTTTTTGATCTACACTGCAGCCAGCCACCAGGGGGCGATTGGTATGGTTTGGCTTCACTTTTAGGGAGCTCTAATGTCATCCATCTATATATACAGTTAAAGGTTTTCAATTCAACCATTCCAGGCTCCTCCCAATGCAGACTTGGTTGCTATACTATGCTACCTGACTTCTTTCTTTGCTCCCGTCATAATTACTACGGCCCCAAGCGGTTGCCGGCTAATAAACTGCTTGTACAGATGACCTATAGGCCTATGTTCGTTTTTCTGGTGAGGAGAGACTGCATGTTTTATATCTTTTCCAGAAGACTTCAATAGTGCGACCTCTGAACTCCTGCCATTGCAGTGAGTGACAGATCTGAGATTCCCAGAGCCTCGGGTCACATGACCCATACCCCGCAGCTCTCTCTGGTGACTGGTGGAGACTGATGGCCACAGTGGCCACAGTTGGAGTGACTCAATGACAGTTGAGACAGCCAGAGAGGCCATAGCAATTTTGTGCAGGATGATATTCCACTTTATATTTTCCTGGTATTTTTCCTGCATTTCTTTAGGTCTAATGTTTGACAGTCATTTACATGTTCTCTGAAAGAGCTTACGTTGGTCAATGCGATCTGAATGTTTGCATTGTTTCCACAACATTATAAGACACAAAGGTTAGGCAATATGACAATATATACAATGAGACAGTAGAAATCTCTTGTCATTCTTTATTCTTTGATATCTGTCCCTTTAATATGTATTGTAATGTTAGGCCACTATTGCTTTTTGATAATAATGAATTTACAGGATTTTTGCTTCAATATGCTGAAAAATATTTATTTTTCAGGTATTTATTTCAATACAATAGCAAAAGAACGGTCATTACCATCTGTTTTTATATATATAAACTATAAATTTCTTAATTGATTTTCCAGAAGATATATCGTATCACAGTATAGATAAAATACAAATACCACAAGAGAAGATTGTATGAGACTTTGGAAAGCTAAGTTCATTAAGGAAGTTCCCTCTCACCCACGCTGTTGAAATCCCTTTCATTCACAATTCTGAAATCACCGTAGCCGGCCAATGATCTTTATGCTTGTATCACTCCATCTTTCAAAGGACCTCCTCGTCCCGCAGGATGATTCAGCTCACAGGTTTTATCTTGTTGGCTTTGCTCCATCAACATTTGCGTCTAGGCTCTGTGGGACTGACTCTCTACCAGAGGTGGGGGACTCGAGTCACAGTCCCGCAAATTTGAGGACTTGAGACTTGCTTGACTAACAGTGATAAAAGACTCAACTTGACTTTGACTTGGTATTCATGACTTGAGACTTGACTTAGACTTGAGACAGATGACTCGAAAGGACTTGGCTCTTTTTAATTCCGTTTTTGCATTTTTCTAGGTATTGATAAGTTACGTTTTGTTTTTGAAACATGATTGGATGATTTCTATTGCAATGCGCGCAAACCTGGCAACCTATTAGAACGCGACAGACCAGCAAAAGCCAACACGCGAGGCAGCTAGCATGGAAGGGGCTATTCCAAAAATAATCAAATTCGGAATTAAAGACTATGTTGTCGATGACGGTAGTAAGAAGAGAACAGCGGTGCAAGTCATGTAAGACTCTGGGCCTTATTTTTGACTTTGCTTTGCCTGTCTGTGTGGTATTTTGGTGGAATAAACAGAGGGCAGGTTCATTCAAATGATGCAGGGAAACGCAAGTTATTATTTTGGTGGAAAATGTTTCTTAGACCTTCAGCTGTGAATATACATCTAATGTGGTTAAAGTAGGAACAGTCAGTCTAACTAACTGCGTGTGGAAGGTTTCTCCTTTAGTTCATTGAATCTCTAAATTCTCTAAATGTAGGAAACCTTGTCCGAATAATGGCAGATTGGTTCACAGGTGCAAACTGTGGCAACACTTTATCAGACTAAATTGCTTCAGTTTCACAACTCTGTCCTTTTCCCACCACCCTTGGGAGATTAAGTGCATGTGATATATAACAGCAAGCAGTGTTTGTACCTGCCGATGGAGGAAATGAATGGGGCTGCATCTACAACAATAGCCTGGAAACTTAATTTCAGGACATGCTTTCAATTATGTATGCCATAGGCACATAGAGGACAAAGACATATATAGTAGGGACACAAACACAGCGTTGACAGTGAATATGTGACCTTGAAAGTAACATTAAACCCACTCACAAAGATCCCTGATGGACTGGATTACATTTTTTTTAAAGAGGAGAAGAAGAGATATGGATGAGAGAGAATACACCAGAAATGACCAGATGGGAAGAGATAATAGCTGATGATATATGATGAAAACAGAAAAGAGGAGCACATAATAATCTTGTCTCCTGTATGGCACACAAAATTAATGAAACTTCCCTTCAATTCTGTTTGTGTGTGCAGTTACTGTATCTCTAATTACCACAATATCCTGCTGTATGAATATGCATATGCGTGTGTTTATTTGATTGTTAGCACACTGTATGTGTGCATATTATGCAGGAATTATGCAATCGTCTGCATGGGATCGGGGGAATTGCAGAGAACAGAGTAGAAAACACCTCAGGGGAGATTCAGCACAGTAGGGATGCTGTTCAGTTTTTTAACAAAGCAAAACAAAACAATCTCTGAAAACTCACAGAGCTGCTGTGTGTACACTGTTCATGTAAGTTACAGAGGAGACACCTGATTGGTTGAGAGTGGGTGGTAGGACTTTCAGTGGAGGTGAAGGTGATTTTTGGCCTTGTCAGACTGCATCATAGTTCTTATGTTGCTGAAAACCCCACCTCCTTAGTCTTCTCCCACGTGTGCGCTGCAGGTTGACAGGCGATGGTAGTTATCACTTTGGCTCCCTGTCCTCTGAGATCTGTGTTTGATTATGCATGTCTAGGTAGCTTGTTATAGCAGACACAGACAGTGAAGATGATGTCCCCAGTGGACATGCTGTTTTTCCTCTTCATTTTTTTGCATGCTGCGATTTGTTTCTCTCACTTTTCCATCATAGAGACACAAAAAAGCCACACACGAGGCCTGATAAAGCTGTAACAGAGTACATCCAAACTGTGTTTCCCCATGCGTCTCCCAACTGGTTCAAGCCATCAGCAGTAGATGGCTGTTAGTATAAAGATCTAGTTTGTAACCATGCTAACATCATGGCTCCAGGGATGATGATGTGAGTTGGTCTTCCAGTTTGGTCCAGACTAGAGATGAATCTGCACCGAAAGGAGGGTTTATAAATTATTAGGCCTATAAACAGCAAAACTTGGCCCCACAGCCTCCCCCACTGTTTTGCATGGAGGCTCCATACACTAAGTCAAAATAATGTGTGTGTGTGTGTGTGGGGGGGGGGTGGGTAATTATGTAATGTGTATGTATGTAATACTGTGCTGGGTTTATATAATCTCTCTGATTGTTTTCATCTTAAAATACACAGACACAGATGAAGAAAAGTTGCCGAGTTATCTATTGCAAAAAGACACAATCCCTGTCGCACAGCTCAAAGAATATGAAGCATCCCATTCATGCAGAACACTGAAGTCATGCTCGGTCAAGTCTCTTTGAGGCGTGACCCAACTCCAAAAGTTTGTTTTTTTTCTGTCTAAAAATTCTTAGTATAAAAAAGCAGCTTCCGCCTGTTCTTGCTGTTGAAATAACCCGGGGGACTTTACTGTAGCTGCCAAAGCAAATTACGTGATTGGCATTGTGCAGGCATGAATGCAGAGTCAGTGCATGCAGGTGGAGTCCTGCCACAGCTTGACCGTAAATCTCCACCAGCAGATGGAGCTTTCCAGGTGAGCAGCTGCAGACAGAGCAATGGACTCCAGATGGAGGAGTGTATCCTTCCTCAGGGTCAGTCCACACGACCTCTGCTCCGTCACTGTTTTTCTGCCTCATTAGAAACCTCTCTCGTGCTTCTCCTCCATCACCTCACCTCACAGGCTGCTCCACAGATGGCAGCCATGGCAACTCAGACAGCTACAGTACATTTACACGCATGGGGAGAGCGTGTGGAGCATGTTGAAGTGACTGTGTGTTTCTGTGTTTTTGTTTCAGAAGATAATTGACCAGATGAAGATGAAGCGACACTGACATCAATGGGGTTTTTCATCCGTGAGCGTTGTATCTGTGTGAGTAATGATCATAATTCTACATCGACACGTGGCTTCCTTTAAAGTTTTTGATGGGATAGTGTGTGAGACATGTGACAGCTACATATATAGGTATTTAATTTTGGTAATGCACTTGAAAATTGTGCAGATGTAGGAAAATTAAAATAAGAAGCTGCGTCATATGTTCGGCAGAGTTTGACACTAGAAGGCTGTTTTCACATTTGTCTGCTGAAGGAGGAAAGTTTCTCTGTGCTCACCTTCAATTCTCAGTGCAACATCTGTGTGTGTGTAACAAAAGAAAGATGGACGACGCGTCTCCACTTCCTCCCACTAAAATTAAGCCAAAATATCCCTGATACCAGCGCTGCCATCTGGCACTGGCGATCGAGCGGTGGAGCCGCGGTATCGAGTTCCCGCCCGACTCAAGCTGTCAATTATGACGTTTCACCCCCTTTTTTTTAATAGCATCAAATAACTAATTAAAACCAAACTGATCAGAAAAAATGAACACTATGAACACACATACATCAATGTGATAAGAAGTACCTAAAACGACAGAAACCATCTTTAAGAATTCATTTGAGGTGTACTTTGAGTTTTTAGTTTGGCCCATATCCCATCTGCTAACATGGAGGAGGCGGGATTTATAACCTATACTGCAGCCAGCCACTTGGGGGCAATCGAGATATTTTGACCTCACTCTTCAGGAGCTGTCCTAACATCTATCTTTAGATGCAGTCAGTGGTGTGTAATGAGGTGATTTTGTGACATCACAATGTTTGGAAGCCAATCCTGGTCCAATATGTGAGTTAACTGTGAAGTCCTGAAACCTACAGCGCACTTTAAAGTGAAGTGGGAGACATCTTGTGTCCAGTAGATAAACTTTGGAAATGTAAACTCATAGATTCTGTATTTTTCAATGAGTGACAGGGAGTAGATGTGCCTTGAAGAATTTTAAACTACTTAATTTATTATTATCTTTATATTATTTGTTGAAAAATATCAAATAATAATAAAAGAGTATTTTTGTCAATCTAAAGCATGTTTCAAAGGGTTCTTTAAATTCGGGCATTGAAATAATGAAAAAACTTAAAGCATTCATGTCATGCTGCCACTCATCATTACTGGCCTTCAATCCTGCAGAGAGACCCAACATTTAGAAGATCAGAGACAAATGACCTGCCATGGTGTATCAGAGTTACCTGTGCTTCATTAATTATGTAATCTTTTCCGGAACATTTGCATAAAGTTAGTGGATGGAAACCAACACTGATAATAATATTTTTATTGGAACCATAACTCCTGTTAGAGAGTGTTTAAAGTGGAATGGATAGAGTTGCTGCATGTGTCGTATAATGAATGAAGTGTTTTCATTAAAGATCTGAGCTGAACTGGACGCTGATGGAAAACAGTTGCTAATCTGTCTTTTGTTTTTCAGTCCAGAGCCACGAAGGTCACATATTACCACAAATTAGTGGCTCCTTTTTCAAATGCTGATTTGTCACTTGATCAATAGCTGCCTTCATCTTTAGACAAAGCTGGCGCTGGTGGTCTTTGTGATAAAATGTCCCTAATCCAGTATTCATTTGTCATCTTCTTTACGGATCGATACTCTAATATTGACGCAGAGCCACTGGCCTCATGTGTCACGGTCGGTCTGCTGTCATCTGATCCTGTTTTCTGTTCAGTATAAATGTGTTAAAATCAGAAATAAGATAAGCTGCTTGAGAGAGAGGTCGTATTTCTATTGTTAACCATCTTATTCTTGCTTTGTTGTTAGTGGCGGTTGAATTCCTTCTTTTCTCTCAGTGTTCATTTGCTGTGATATATTGGATGGATGGTAGAAATAATTTACAACCATTGTCCCACAGCGCAGGTGGACCTCGGATCGGTTAATTGGAAAATGAACAGGGGAAAATGAAACCAGGTGAAAATCAAAGGATCCGTCTGTGCCTGTCAGCACCCAGACTGAATGATTACCCCGAAGCTGCAGATTCAGACCTGCACTCCACTGCAGAGGACCTAAAAGTTAAACCGATCCATCCATCTGTGTGAATACAATTGGCATTTCATAAATAGGACAATACTGATGGTGTGATTCAAAGGCTCAAGCTTATTAAAAAAAACACTGTGCTTGAATTTATTGGCAATGGACTTGAGCGTTCCTGTAGGAAGCTGCCAATTGTTCCTAAAATTAGCCAAAACAGTCTTTTTGTGTGTGGATTTCCTCTCTTTTATTTTAGAATTATTTTCATTGCCTCAATGCTAAAGTGATGTAAGACAAACATGCCTACTTCCTGTGATCATTTGGCTTACACGATACAGTAAAAGTTTTATTACTGACGCAGTTTTTTAAAAAGAGAAAACATGTTTGTTTTTTTTAAAGAAAAATAGCAAATGTACTATTTTCCAAAAAAACAAACATATATTAAAACATTGCTTTAATGTAACAAAAAGGATCGTGGTTTGATGCCCAGCACTGAAATGTGTACAAACAACTCATGTCAAACAGTACAAGCCAGAAGCATTAAGTGCATGTAGCGTAATTACAGCAATTAAACTTATTGCGCTGCAGCATTGCTGAGACGACTAACTCGTAGAGTACTTTTGCGTTACCAAAAATGAAAACCTCTTTACGATTAAGTTTCAGCTGTTCAATGTGTTCGAGCAGTGATCACTATCTTTGTACATATAGTATATTCTAATAAATAAACTAAATAAACTCATAAAATGCCAAGAAAGGACATATAATCGTAGACCTGTTTTCCTTACCCTCTAAGAAAAACTGGTCCCTGCATGATAAGTGTTTTGGAGCACGTTGAGTTCTGTAGAGAACCTTGCTGAGGAACCTTTTCTTGCTGTTTAAGGTTCTTTGGGGAACTGAATGCAAAAAAAGGTCAAAGGTCAGAACCTTTTGTATGTTAAAGTACATATGGCCTTAGCTAATGGCTACTGCCCCTATGACTAACCTACTGACTAACTTGTGGCTGTGTGGAGAAATGATTGTTATTGTGATGTTCTGCAACTACTTTTTAGAGAGCAGTAAGTAAATTATTGTAATTATAATGAATTTGATTCACAATTTGATTTATTGAACAGAAAAATACACCTTCTGAATTCAAGTTTCTCTCTTTCACCAAACTGAGATGAGCTTAATTACCTTGTTAACTCACCATAAAACACACGTCATTCATACGAGACATAAAAATGAAAATATGCCGGCTGCACATGCTGTTTTCACCTGCTGCTAACGCTCTGACGGCGAACTGGGAAGATGCATATAGGCACAGCCTACACTAATAAAAACAATAAAACACAGCCTACAGTAGGACTACCCCAAAAGAAAGAGGGACATTTTTAAATGTAATGGATTGCTTATTTGAAAACAGAACTGAATAACTGATTATTAGGCTATTCTAACACTCCTCTTTGTACTGTTATACCCAACACTGTTCTTCATGCTCAGAATCATCCTTGTACACAATCTTTTATTTCCTCCATTTGTTAGATATTCTTTTTTTCTGTCTGCAGCAGTTGAGTGTGAGTGTGAGTTGGTGCTCGATGACATGCTTCCTTGCTGTTAAACTGAGCATCTAATCAGATTTTTGACCGAGAAAATACTAAGGCATCCTTTACTTTCTCCCCAAAAACTTTATCAAAAAATGGGCAGGCAGCATGAAGTCATTATTTTTGTGAATTCAGCTAACTTGTTCCTGATGCACAGTCCAACCATTTATTTTTGGCCACAATCTTGTGTTCTGTTATTTCGTCCACCTACTTTATTTTTTATCTTAATGGATCTACACATTGTACAACTTGTACACGTTCTACTTTTCAGGAACTAAGAGAGGCCAGATTTTTTGGACCAGCGTGTGTGTTCATAAGCCCCTAAGCTGGTGCTGCCCCACTTACTTCCTGCCTCGTTCTTTACTGTGCATCTCAGGCATCAGCAGTGTAAAGACCGAAGAACTGTTGGCCTCCATCGGGTTACGATTTTTACTTAACAGTGTTCGTACGTCTGCATGCAACACTTAATGTTCTCTGTATTTGTGCCACTTGAGTTAAAAACGTCATTAAAACCTGATCAGGGTCTTTAGAAGATGTAGACCTCCATTAAACATTTTCATAGAAAATGTTACTTTATGTAGAAGAGGCAGACCTCTATTCAACATTTCTAATAGCTAATTTTACTTTATGTAGATATCTTTTTATAAGAGAAGTGAAAAGTAGGAGATTAAGTTGACTCAAACCTGAAGGGTTGGGAGATCGGCTGATTTAAAGTGCAGGTTAGATCAGCTTTTCAGCGCTCGGGGGTAGATGGCATTTGTCTTGGGGTTAGAGCGAAAGGCCCTACAGCCCCCAGAGAGCAGAATGCCAGGACTTGTTCTAAAACACATCAGATTCAATCACCTCAGCTGCACCAGAGCTGCAGGACACCTTGTTTTGTCTTGACCAACTTCTATCAGGTTATCGATTCCCCTCTCTGGTCCAGCAGCACCTTGTGACACTTATTAACCCTGTGGATTGTCTCACACTGAAATGGGAAAATGTTAGATTCCTCAAAAAAGCTTCACTTGCCTTCCCCTTGATGTCAATGAAGAACAGAGGAATGGAAAAGTAGATGGAGGGGAAAGGAGACAGGCAAACAGATGCAGTGAAGCATGCAAGCAGTCTGAAAATGTGATTCCTGTGGAAAATGTCAAATTATCCCTTTGCGTGACATGCGGACATGAAATATTTAAAGCCACTCATGTCTGACAAATTATCTACAGTTAAAGTGAGTGCACAGCAAGCGCCTTCAATATGTGATGTGGGAACAATCATCAAGTGAGGGAACATCCAAATTCTGCTTTCAAGACAAATCCTCGACACCAAAGGAACTAGAAAATTACCTCCTCAGACACGGCCCGCATCTCAGGCCCATTCAGGCTGTCGGAGGGCTTTTCACTGTGACCACTAAACATGAGTGCACTGGTGGTACTCTGAGGTGTTTTTAGATAAAAGCCTCAAACCGAGTGGCTTACATTCATTTCCATGTTCAGTCAGAGTGGAGCTTTAACAGGGCAGACCTGGTGAGGCTTAAAGCTTTCCTTGAAAGGAAAACAAATAATATAGAGCTAATGCCAGTTTTAGTCAGAGTGCATTCGTGCTGATGATCTGAAAATGGTCCCCACTTTAATGTATTGCAATGCTTCCAGGCCCATTATGTAGATGTAGGCTATGTGACTTTTTGTCATATTTAAAATTAATGGTAGTATCAAAAAGAGACTTAATGCTCAGAGTCTCCGAGCATTACTTCACAGGGAAGAAAGCCTCATCATTCCAAAATGTAAACTCAAACTTGACCCAGCAAATGCAGTTTCTCAGTTCATTTGACTGTACGGCATACAGGCTGTACGTCAGATACTCCAACACGCTGTTGTCGCGCTCCTGACGTCAAATGTTTGGACCTGGGTAGAGCCACACAGTGTAGACTAGAGCACCAAAGGTGTTGTCAGTGTGGGCGTTTTTTTTTACAGTTTCAGAGGAAGAAGAATTACAATTTACAATAGATGTTCCACAACGGTTCAGAGATGAGGGAATATTTTTAAAAAATGTAATATTTAATCAACCATCTTTGCTCACTACATCTAAGCCTTTCTTAACCTCAGGTGTGCATAAACTACAGGTTATAAACTTCTTTTTAAATTACAAAAAAAATGTAAAATTATCAGTTATCTACCAGCCATGAGAAGCAGGGAATTATTGGTTGTATTGGCTAAAAAAAAATAAAATTCTTAAACATGATGTCACACAAGTAAGCATGAAAAAAATAAAATGTACAAGTTACTGCCGGCTATAATTTTTTGAAGGTCTGAAAGCTCCCATATATCAGACCAAAGAAAATAAAAGCAAACGTTGATGCCATGTCAACCAGTGTTCCTAATTCAAGGTAAATAAACCACAATTTAATATATAGTGATCCAGCACACTACTTTTTACCCCTGCATTGTCAATTCAGGTAACAACCAGATCTGTGAGTGTGCGAGTAGCAGTGCAACAAACAAAACCACAAATGAAGTAGCACTCAAGATCCTCTCAGACACGCAAACACACACAAACACACACTGTTGGTGTGTTTGATGTGCTCTCTATAATCCTCCTCTCCAGTAATAGGAAGGAGCTGTGTTTCTGCCGCTGGGGAAAGGCTTCATGTAGAACAGCTGCTTCAGGCTCCAGCTGATCAAATTACTATCTGCCTGATCTGGCCTGCCTGCTGCTTTGTAGTTTACCAACTACCCGAGGTAAACAAATCCCTAGAAAACAACCTCTACCCCCAGAGTGCTCACTTTTGAATCAATTTTAGCATACAGTATAGCTGCTTAATAATACTTATACACTAGCAAATGTTGGTAAATTTTGTTTATCTGCATGGATGGTGAACCAAGAACCACATAGAATTCCTGTTTCGTAGCCTGATAATAGAGTGAATTTTTACTTCATTCACCCTGACATTGTGTTTATTTTATGTACAGAGTGGGAGTTATTTGGTATCGCTTTGCCCTTACCATTAGTAGTGACTGACATATCTGTCCTGCCAACCAAATTTTTGTATTTGACACAGAAGCAACGATAGCTTTGGTTAACACGTTTACTTAATGTTTTTCACATGAATCAAAAATAAATACCAATTTTAAAGTTAATTTCTGTAAGTCAACTTACAACGTGACAACCGGGCTTGTCAACATTTTTCTGTTGCTATTTTTAATAAATGTAGCTAGGCGGCTAGCTTGCTAGCTACGTAAAAAGATGAGATCCCTTTTCTAAATACTGCTTATTAATCAAATGTTTTTCAAACAGAAACAGACATCATCGAGCGCAACACCAGACCTATTTGAATCACCAACTCATGGGATGGCGTATGAATGGCACGCCAATTTTAAGGCCATTTTGTGTGTCATTTAACGCCGTCCGCATTTTATGAGTTTTAGACATGTAGGAAACGATAGCGTCAGGTGACTTCGTTGTGTTACATTTGTTATCTTAGTCATGTGACCTACAGTCACAATTTGGTTAAGTTTAGGCAAAATAACGACTTGGTTGGATTGAGGGAAAAATCAAGGTCTGGGTTAAAATCAGTTTTGTTATGTTGCGTACATCACGTAACTTATATTACTTACTGTATGTGACGTAAAAAGCCTAATGCGGACGGCGTTAAATGACACGCAAAATGCATTTTGATAACACGCAAAATGACGTAATACTCATACTCATACATAATATTCATACGCCATTTGGTGACACCAGGCTGGAAATCACTGAACAAATGAGGACTGGAACAAGGTTAACTTTTGTTTAAATAAAATCAAAATGCATCATATATTAATAATCAGATATTAAGTTAAAGTAACTGTAACTTAACTGTAAAATTAAGTTAAAGTAACTGTGGACAGTTTGCGTTTTGAATGATTTCATGGACGTTTCATTGCAGTGAGAAAATGAAGCCGCATTCAAAGCATCAAATTTGGAAACGTTGCAGTGCAGGCTAAAGTCATACTCATCTAATAGGCTAGGCTATAAATACGTAGCTAAGATAGCTTTCATTTCCTGCAGGCATAGATGCAGCACAAGTTTAACAGGTTGGCTAATGTTTCTTTGCAAATGTATCACGAATAAAGAAACCATGAATGATGAATGAAAGGGTGTTTTGCTGCCTTTCCATCTTAACGCTAGCTACAGACTGGATAAAAAATATAAGGATGAGCAAGTACAGTATCTTTTTAGTATCTTTTCTGTTTAACCAACCAAATTATCTGTATCCGTACTTGAAATGGGCATGGCTTAAACCGGAACTGGGTGGTGTTTAAACCGGGACTTGGCAGGACTAACCGGAAGTTGATAATTTAAGCCTAAAATTGATAAGGGTTCGAAAGTTGCTATACCAGAAGACTATTTACAGAACAACAGAACTGAGCTTCGGATTAATTTTTCAACTCGATTATGCAAAACTGTGAATATTCTCCTCACTTGGAGAAAAAGTGGTGGAGTGTGCTTCCATTGCGCTACACCTATGGAACTGAACAAGTATGCTGAACACCATTTTTTAAAAGATTTATTTCCTCATTTGGTGTTTTAGGTTCTTTTATAGTGTGTTCAGTTATGTTGGGATCAGGTGACTGAAGGTCATTCATATAATTTTCATACTTACCAAAACATTCAGTGACCCTTGTGCCCTGTAATGTAATGCATTCAATACATTTATTCATTTTTTCCTTTCATTTGTTACTTGTGTGTGACCTGACACTGACACCATCGCATGGTTACCAAGGTCAATTTCAAGTTACGACAAACAATAGCCCTCAGTAATGTATTAGTATTAAAAATGCCCAGTGGAGATGGGTGGGAGAGGCGACCACGCCCACTTAGGAGACTGTGTACCATTTCAAACCATTAGTGTAGCTTGTAATGCGGTATCTTTGTCCAATCTAACATCTTTGGTAACATTTCCATGAAATGAGCCCTGTCATCCGAGGAAGTCAAGCACTGTAAAGAAAAGGCATTGTTTTAACTTGCGTACATGTCATGGCATTTACTGTTAACTGAATTTGTTTACTTTCAAATCTGTTCGGAGCTACTGTATAATCAATAAAATAGATTTTGAGCTGTTGGTGCAACCTGAGGTTTTGTGGTGCTTTGAGTTAACGGCATGGAGGCCTTTTAAAAAGAAAAGAACCCAAAACACCAGATAATTGAAAGAATTCTTCACAAGAAACATGTTTACTTCCAACCAACCAAAGTATAGTGAGTTGGGTGGTTTTTATAGCTGCTGATCAAGTTAATTTATCGTTTCATGGTTGTGTTTGCTTGCTTGATTTTTAGGCATCTTGTCCAGCTCAGCTGCGCACTCATGATGAATGGTGATGTGATTGAATTGAGACATTTTGTGGACACAGCAAGTAGTTGGATGCATCTGTGTAATTGACAACACCTGTACTTTCACTGGCCAAGGCCATGATAGCACACATATGAAAATGTAGGGTAAATAACAAAAGAAAATTGGAAATCCCCCCCAAAAAATGTGTGTCTTCATTGATTCAGTCCAAAAACATGCAGCTTGTGGTTCATCCCTATGCTGCAGACGGAAATAAGTTTTTGTCAGTAATCAGAGATCTTGAGCAGCTATTTCACAGGAGCTTGTGCCCAGCACACTGGTGGCATTTTTAAAGTAAAGAGCCTGTATCCAGCTCTGCCAATCAGTGAGCTAATTCTGTTCCATTGTGCCGTGACTAAGCGGTCTAATTTCAGATATGGAAAGGGAAGTAAATCATTGGGTTAGCAGCTGTTGAATTACATGTGTTTTCTTTCCCTGCTCACTAGGCTACATTATGAAAGCCTATGTAAAGTTTTTCATAAAGTTTTTTGTATAAGAATGATTGGGAAGCGATTGGTTGTAAAGTAGAACCTAATCCAAAATGCAAAGAATCAGGTACCCAAAATAAATTTGAATTTGGGTTCTGCTCCGCAGTTCTATGTTAACCTTTTGCTATTGCAAAAAGATATCATATTATTGAGCATCTAATCAGATATCATAGATATCAAAAGATATTACATATCTGCAAGGACATGGATCTGCCAGGACCTTATATCAACTCAACAGTGTGTCGGTTTGCTTAGATACGAGCATGCATGGCTAACGTTAAACCGTGAGAGATGGACCGCGGTAAACGCTCAAAAGTATGGCTTGTCTTGCGGTCTGTATCCCATACATACATTCTTAGCCAGAGTGTCATTCAATATCTCAACCACGAAGGTAAGAAAGCATGCTTAGCTTAACATTAGCCTGTGAGTCTAACTATTATGGAGACTAATAACAGCTTAAGTTTGCTAAAAGCAGCAGTGGCTAATCATTAAATGCAGGTTTGTCAAGTTTGATTTGAGTTTTTCGCTGTAACTGACATTTGTAAGTATGGGATAGCAAGCTAGCTCTGTATGGAGTTTATTTCCTATCATAATTCAAGAGCGTGGTCTTTCAGTTTGAGAGCAGGATTTATTGATTTCACGTT
>JBBPCS010068908.1:0-16771 GCA_037974645.1 Hollardia meadi
TCTCTCTCTCTCTCTCACTCTCTCTCTCTCTCTCTCTCTCTCTCTCTCTCTCTCTCTCTCTCTCTCTCTCTCTCTGTGTGTGTGTGTGTGTCCAGCAACAATAATATATTGATTCATATTTATCATTGCAGCCTAATTTAGAGCTGCAGAAATGAACATTTTATATTAACAATGGATCAAATGACGATGCACAATGTGAATGGAGTCCCTCATGATGAGAATTATCATCAACACCGCAGTCCCCCTCAACTTTGTAGCATCTTTTAGCATTGTTTTGGTTTTAGTCCACATACCCGGGGCCTGTACTACAAAGCGAGATTAATGGGTTAGTGAGATATGTAGAGTCTTGAGTTTTCAGTGTCACGATGGTGGCCCTCTTTTAACCTTGTTAGATCATCATGGTAACTTACGCTGCACACCTCACCTTTTCTGGAGGAGGTTATGTTCAGAGTTTCACATTAAAATCGGTTATCAATAATGCTGCTCTTCTTAGTAAGGTCACCAAACAAAACTGTGTAATCACAACAGAGCAGCACAAAATAAATGCATCGCATGGTGCGTTTTTTTTTGCCTCCGAAGCATACATGCATTCAGTTGATGATGCAGAAATTCTTTTTTCCTGTTTGTTCCAGGCAATTTTAACACTTTCAATTTGACACAACATTATCATCCATCCAGTAAAAGAATGATGACGTCACATCAACCATAGAGCACTTTGGATTATGTTTCAAGGCTTGGTTCTTTTTGTTGCCAGCTCTGTTTCACACTGCACAATCGCTCCATTTTGTGCAGGAGGTGAATCAAATGACGCACCTTTTTATAGGAACATGCACAGAGCCTGAAGAAGAAAGCCCGGGTTAAAGGACAGATCACCCCAAAATAGAAAATACATATTTTTCCTCTTACCTGTAGTGCTATTTATCCATCTAGATAGTTTTGGTGTGAGTTGCTCAGTTTTGAAGATCAGCTGTAGAGATTTCTGCTTTTTCTCTAATATAATGGAACTAGATGGCACTTCGCTTGTGGTGCTCAAAGCGGCAATAAAATAGCTCAACAGCAATGTCTACCCAGTTACTCAAGATGATCCACAGACCTTGTTATGAGCAGTTTCATGAACTATTTTAGTTCATTATCACCACACAGAAGGAAGTGTGCATCTACGGATGGAGGATGAGAGGCTCGTGACAGGGTGGGATGTAAACATTAATGCCGTCTTTCTTAGCTGAGCTGTAACGTTAGCTAGCTTAGTTAGTGAGCCTCTTGTCCATGAGTAGATGCACGCTTCCTTCTGCATGGTGATAATGAACGAAAATAGTTCCTACATGAAACTGCTCATAACAAGGTCTGTGGATTATCTTGAGTAACCAGGTCAAGGTTTTCTGCTGATGACTTTTTCAAATGTATTTTTATTGTCAAAACTGGGCAACTCACACCAAAACAATCTAGATCAGGGGATTTCAAAGTGGGAGGCGGGCCTGCCCAGGGGGGCTCCAAGCAGTTTCAGGGGAGGCTCAGAGAATGGAAGTGAAAAAATATTACATTATTTATTACGTTAGTTATGAAAAGGAGATCACATAGAATAGCCTAAATGTGTTTGATTTGGTTAAAGAGATAGTTCAGATATAGTTTAGTAGTTTTGGGGAATTATATTGTTTTGATCACTTCCCCAGAGTCAGAAACTAATAAATGCCTTAGGACAGAACTTTTTATGTATTTGGTGTAGTCTAAAGTTATGTCAAACAGCAACATTAGGCTACATGTATCTTGGCTCAATTGTTGAGTGTCTATGGGGTCAAAATGATCCTACAGGCATCCAGGAATTGAACGAAACTAAACAAGTAAAATACAGGGGGTCCGCCTTCTTCCAAGCTTTGTCTGAGGGGAGGCCCACAGTCTTAGACTTTGAAAACCCTGATCTAGATGGATAAATAGCACTACAGGGAAGAGAGAAAATATGTATTTTTGATTTTGGGGTGAACTGTCCCTTTAACAAAGAAAGTTGACAACCCTGTTCATGATACTCATTATCTCTGACTGGGGTTTTAGGTTTTGTCAAGCCAGCTCACGTAAAGAATGCCTGGCCTGGTTTCTAGCAGCAAGTGTCAACTGTTACACTACCTGCCCAGTACTAAACAGCCGGCAGACACAGCCAGATACTGTATATTAACTTTGCTGTCTTTCTGGTTGTGTGGACAACTGTTGACAGTTATGTTAATATGATTTTCAGCTTGTTTCTGCTTCCCACCTGGTGGGCAGAAAATGACATGTAATACGACAAAGGGACTAAAAATCCTCACAGGGAGATTTTTGAAATACAGGTTCCTTATGTAAATAAAGACATTTCTTCCACTGAAGAACAAACATCTCAACAAACAGCCTCAAAGGCTGGATTAGAACAGAGTGTGCCATTTCCTTTGAGGTAGTTTTGTCCAAGAACAAAGACTCTTTAGGACTTGTCATGTTCATTAACAACTTGACTGTAAAAACCTCTCTCTGTCCAACAAATAATTTTTTAACAGAATATCCACGTTCATCAGCAACAACAGTGGGAACTTTATCCTTTTTTTTTAAGGAAAATACTATCTGAAGGCAAAAGTTTACTGATAATATAGCCTACTGTACACTCATGTACTTCACACCTTAAGTCCTACTTTTGTGACCTGTAGTTTTAATGTTCTGATATTTTGAATTCTTACAGAAATTAAGTAAAAGGTAAAATTTTATTATTCGTTTCTGGAATTGATTATTGGTAGGGACACTACTGTAATTGGTGCAAACCACTATCCCAATGCATGATTGCTTTGTCTTCCTCTTGGTCAAGCACACAGAATCTATAGTATTTATACCCTTAACCTCTTCTCTGTCAGTGACAGGGTGGAATGTAAACATTAATGGCGTCCTCCTCAGCTGAGCTGTAATGTTAGTTAGCTTAGTTAGCTTGGTTAGCTAGCCTCTCGTCCATGAATAGATACATCTATGGTAAGAATCTATAGTAAATATCCCTAACCTCTTTTCTGTCAGGGCCACGACTGTTGCCCCTACCAGTTCAGCTATAAGGGTCCAGGCGCTCTGGAGTTTGTGAAGAAGCTGGACATCCCCAAGCAGACCTCAAAGGGCAGCTTGTCAGCCATGCAACACTTCCGCAACTTGGACAAGAGGGCCACTGAGGAAGACAACAACGAGATGGAAACCCTTCACCAGAACAGCATCACGTAAGGGCCACTGCTCTACCAAGGAGGTTATAATGCCACCTTTAGCAGGATATTTCAAATATGTGTTGATAGATAAACTTTGGTGGTGAAGTTGGGGCACCCTGGTGGTTTATAATCTCCCTCCTGCTGTCGCGAAACATTATGCCACGGACTGAAAACAAGTGGAAGCTTTGTAGTGTGAATGTGGATCCAACAACACCACCATGTGGTCCCTTTATGGTTTAGTCCATAACTCCTGAACCATCCAGTTTAAAAGCAAAATTCTATTCTAGATTTTCTGCCAATTACAATTTTTTTTTTTACAAAATAGTTTTCACCACTCCGTGTACAAATTTCATCAAGTGTTCCCCAAATTTGCTATAACTTATGTTTTGTTTTGCCTCATGGTGTGCCTAACTGAATTTTGTAGACATGTATTTTTGAGCTAAATCTCCGTACATCTTGAATTCATGTAATTGCAACCACATTAAGATGACACGTGCATATATCAACTTCAAACAAGCCTGCAAAATTGTGTAACATTTTGCCTATATATAATGTTGCATCAAAAAGACGGTTACTGAGTGGTCACGATTCTGACACACTGGACTTTTTTGTTATTTAAACTACTCTACACCTTTATGGGATTGTGTGGTCTCGCTGGAGGCATGCGCTCTCTGACTGCTTTTAAGTTACCTCCAGCAAAAGTCAGGGACTCTTAGGTTTGTGCACTTGAATGACACATGACTCAGAGTGTACTTATCCCAGGAAAGTATCTGGATTTTTCCTTTTTGTGCATGTTAAACTGTATAAGTGTAAACCACCGTCACAATGTCTCTATGTTTTGGCTGTGCTTCATCCCTTTCTTGGGAGAACATCTATCAGCATATTTCTGCCTTTATGTAGACGCGCTGCTCCCTTCACTGACCGGAGTTAAATGCTTTCTCTGTGGCGACATGTGAACATCTGTTTGTGTCTCAAAAGCTTGTTGTCACTCAATAATCGACATCCCTGCACTGGAGCAGCTATGGTTGTTTTTGTTGTTATGACAATATAAAACCTATACAGTCCAGCTTTTGTAAGGCTTGTGTGCATGTGTTGTGTTGGGCCCTGCAGGCAGCTGTGTGTTGTATCTGGGGAGAAAGCCAAAGTGGAGAAGTACAGCAGTGTGGGGCTGGATGGAGCCATGGTGATCTGGGACTTTAAGGTACATGTGTCAAACTTCTTCAGTACAAATGTGAAGCTGTGATGAAGTTTGACTGGAAGCATTATTACTCAATTGCACTTTAATGTAATTATCTTAAAGGGACAGTTCACCCCGAAAACAAAAATACTTATTTTTTTGTGAGCAGTTTCATGTAGGAACTATTTTCTTACCGTATCACCGCGCAGAAGGTGAGCTTGGAAGAAATTTGGGTGCATTTGAACATAATTGCTGAAAGGTAGCCCAGTCAAAATTTACCTACACAAAATTAAATTAGAGCAAATGATTTTTGAGTCAGAGTGAAATATGTTCATATGAATCATTATGAAGCCATTTAAGAGACCCATGATAGTCAAAATCCAAGAGGCTTTTTCATGCTGGCAACATTCTGAAGGGAGCACTGATCAAATGTTCAGTATTGACCGTCGCTCCCAGCGGCCAGCTATCAGCTGCAATGCAAACATTTTATTTATTTTATTTGTTTATTTGACAGGGACATCGCACAGCTTCTTGGCTGTACCAGAGTTAGCTATACGCTAATTTACATCTGTAGTCCCTGGGCAGGAGACAGGAATAATAACACAGTTACAAGACAGTACAGAGTCACTATATAGCAACGACTCCACAACAGATTCCACAGCATTGAAACAGCACATTAACAACAAGATTTCACAAGATTAAAACATCAATCATATGTGTTTATGCATGATGGATTCATGATTGGGTTGATTTTATCCATGATTTCATCTTGAATGTAAAATCAGCAAAACTGCATCACTCTCTCATATGACATATTGTTACATAGTCTACTACCATTTAAATGAAACCTGTGTAGGATCAATTCTAACACGTTTGTACTCTTTGCAGCATTGAGACTCCACATTGAGGTTTCAGAAGCTGAACCGACCAACACATCCTTGTAGCAACCACTCCTCTGTGGAGTACAACTGCCAGTAAACCCATGTGCAGAAACAACTACTGACAAGCAACTGGAAAACACTGTCAGCACATGCGCTTTGTGTTATTTGTCAATAAACAGTTATTTTAAATAAAAAGGATATTTACAGGCCACACAATGCAGTACGATGACTTGTCCCTCATATTTCTGTGCTGTGTATTTTTTTCTTGTCTCACTGCATATGTTTGATGTGTCTCTAATGTGTACTCTATTGCCTCTACTGCTGTTATTTTAATTCCTCTTAAAGGAACAGTTCACCAAATAAATTAAGCTTCAGTCATTATCTACTCACCCCCATTCTGATGGAAAGTGAGGTGAAGTTTCTTTTTCACAAAACATTTCTGGAGCTTAACAGCAGAACAGCGTCGCAACATTCTCCTAAACAACTGAAGAAGGTGGAGACTTGTTTTAAATGTAAAAAAAACAAAAAAAACAGAAAAAACACCAAAAGGCTCCATACAGTTTATGTGGTGTAATCCAAGATCCCAAACGGATTTGAAAAGATGTTATCTGCACCCTTTTTTAAGCTGAAATCCACCTTAGATGGGGTGTGTGCTAACGCTTAGCGGCTACAGTGAAGATTTCAGCTCTAAAACAGGTATAAACAATGTCTTTTCAAATCACAAATCACAACTTCGATTATGCCGGATGAGCTGTCCACAAAACAAGTGTCTTAGCACTTCACCCCGACTTTCTATCGGCATGGGGGTGAGAAGATAATGACTGAAATTTCATTTTTGGGTGAACTGTTCCTTGAAATATTTCACTAAACTGACTCATCAGTGTCATCATTACTCATCTTGATTAGTACCCCTCAGCGTATGAAAACTATAATGTCTCCTGTGGCTCTGAAGGAGTCTCCTGATGGTATGTCATCATGATTATAATGACATCATTATAATCATTAAAAATACAAAGCCTCTTTTCGTTCTGTATTTTCTTATAAACTGTTTAAATCGTGATTTAATACAAAAATGCAAGACTTAATAAGCTTAGATACATTGAATTAAGGCATAAAACCCCAGTATAGATCACCTTACAAATATTTTTATTGCAGTACAACGTACACTGACTGGTAACCTGTAATACAAAGCATTACCAGGAAGTCAGTTTAAGGTTCGACTGGGGGTCATGGGTTGTCAAAATCCATCCCGACCCTTGGAATGTCTGACCACTATTTTGGGAAAGGTGTTGTGTGTGTGTGTGTGTGTGTGTGTGTGCGCGCGCGCGCGCGCTGCTCAGCTTCCTCTACTGGCTATTTTAATGCAAAAAGGTCTTGTGATTCAAACAAAAGTTATGGCACATATCTAAAGGATGTGTCTAATTTTAAAAACTGCAAAATATAACCATGTTTTGCGAGAGGTTTACTGTATATATGAATTTGTATTTTTTCGAAAAGAATTTGGTCTTATTTTATCCAGAAGAGAATGTTCAGGGATATCACATTAATGGACAGACACAAACCATTTATAGTCTATGACAAACAAAGCCCACTCTGCCCTACCAGCCAATCAAAACATACGAGTGCACGGCGGGCCAATCAGAATAGAAACCAGCGACAACATGGTTTCACTACGAGCCAATCACAAGAGGCGGACCTGCGACGTAGCGCTGTCAGCTGTTCTTGTTTTGCTTCTCTTTTCCCCCTTCTTTTCCTCCATTCTCTGGGTCGTCGACCTCCAAAACAACCGCACTGAAACTGAACTTGAATCCATTTCTAGCGGAAAAAAGCGCCGACTCTGCCTCGAGCGCTCACTTTACACGTCACCCGGTCCACATTTCTCCCAAATTGGAGCCGTCTTCCGCCGACATCGAGCGAAGAGGTGCAGCCGATCCCAGGCCTCCAAACCAGGGTGGAGGGAGGGAAGGAGGTCGCTGGGAATCGGGATGGAGACCGGAGAGGGTGCTGGCGGGCCTGGCGGACCGGACGGACCGGGGCTGCGGTTTGGTTGTGCCTCTTTCAACCAAGACTCCACGTAAGCGAGCAGGCAGATCACGAGCGGATGAGTCAAAGAAAGATCATCCTGCTGGATTTTCTCCCTGAAATTAGACAAATGCCTCCGGCTTTGCCTTCAAAAATATACATTCAGTCATTAAAAACAGAGCAGTGTATGGAAGTAGTGCAGGTGTTGCCAAATGAATGCAGTCAGCTCTTCCCCTGATAACGTACACCCTGCCTTACGCCTATACAATTAAAGGGGCACTACACCAATTTTACATGTCAAAATCTGTTTACTTATGGGGTGTAACATTCAGGCACTTTAAAAAGCTGTTTAATGTCTTCTGGGGCGGTTGAGCAAATAACCCTGATGATGTCATAGTGATGTAGGCAGGGCTATCTTAGCTTTTGTGTGTGTGTGTGTGTGGGGGGGGGCGTGGTAACGTCACACCCAAGTTGACCATGCATTATATGGTACTTTGTGCATAGCAACATGTCCACAGAAGTTGAACAGTGCTGTGTGTAAAACTGATTTAATGAGACATAAATAAAAAGTGGCTAATAAACAGTATATTCTACAGCTTTCACTTTTGATTAGTGGAGCAGCCATCTTGGATTTTGAGGTTGGGCTTTGGGTTCTTCCTACTTTCCAAGTCGGAAATCCGACTTCAGGGGGCATTCCAGGGGAACTCAGAACTTCTGACTTCCCAGTTCAAATGGAACGCACCATAACAAAAGAAAATATGGACTTGCATCATGGGAAATGTAGGATCTAGCATTTTTGGAACTTGTCTGATGCTGGATATTCAAAGTGGGCTCAGCCTCTGCTGCTGCACGGACCAAGCTTGCGTTACAAACTGGGGCCTTGGAGTTATCAAGGCTCAATGTTTTTCAAGCATGACCCAAACTGAGATCACTCACAAGTCCCCTAGTTTTATGGAATTGGGTTTGTGATGCTGGGATATCCCTTAAATCACCCTGGGAGCTGCCCAGTGTAACCACAGTATCATTTGTGGATGGCTTTAACAAGCAGCTCCTCTTGATCAGTAGGTGTGTTCTCAGTGTCTTGCTTAAGGGCAGTGCCTGCTAGTTTCTGTTATTCTAGGGTGTAACTTATATTGCATAGAACATTACAATGTGAGCAACAACTGCCAAGTACTGGTCTTACTCGCTGTGTTGTTCAGGGTTCAACCAGTGGCATTCAAACCACAGGGGCCCCTTCTTAATAAGCAGTAGTGTAAGACTACAACTACAGAAGGTTGCTTTATGCTCAGTAAGCTCCACTTACTGCACAATAAATAGGATGTCACACACAGACCTGCCTCTGACACATTAAAGTGCTGAGTAATCCAAGATAAGAGTGGGATATTGTGAAAGAAAGAGTCGTCGGTGCTCACATCTATCCGTCTTGGTATGTATCTCCACCCGTGTGGCAGTAACAGTTCTCATACAGCCAAAGAATGCAGGCTCATTATTTTTGTGCTTTGTCTCCAGCATATAATTAACTCGCTCCCTCTGTACAATGCCTCGTTGTCTCTCCCGAAATTGCAATCAACTCGTGTGTATTTTATGAAATAGGGGGGAGATCAGAAACAGGACGATACAGGACAGGAATGTATAGATCTCAGTGTGTGGAATGGAGCCACAGGTGGCCATTAAAAAAATGGCCGGCGTTAAAATGAACTGATGTCTCAAATGGCTTAAAGGAACTCTTCACTCAAAAATAAAAATTCAGTCATTACCTACTCATCCCAATGCCTGTAGAAAGTCGCGTAAAGTCCACCCAACTTTTCTGGAGCTTTACAGCAAAACAGCGTTGCAGCATTCTCCTAAACAACTGAAGGAGCTGGGGACTCGTTTTCAAACATAAAATGGCTCCATACAGTTCGTCCAGTGTAATCCAAGTCCCTGGAAGCCTTGGGATCCAAAATCGATTTAAAAACCTGAAATCCACTCCAGACATTATGTTTATTTTTGTTTTTTTAATGTTTAAAACAAGTCCCCAGTTGTTTTGGAGAATGCTGTTTGGCTTTGAAGCTCCAGAAATGTTTTGTGGACCAAGAAAATTCACCTGACTCTCCATCGGCATGAGGGTGAGGAGACAATGACTGAACATTCATTTTTGGGTGAACAGTTCCTTGAAATTAGATGTTGACATAATAATAATAATAGTAATAAAGCAGGACCTCGGGACTTAACATTTCAGCTGATATTATGGAGTGCATATTTCCCCATCCCCAAACAGAATTACAGCTCATCAAATTACCTCAAACCAAACCATTGGTCCACACAGTAAACCACACAAACACAGTGACCTGCTTTCCCCAGTTGGTAGTCCAGCCATAGATTATTCACTGCAACAAGAAGAGGTTGAATACGATGATTGCTGTAGATGCGAGGAAACCCTGCCTACAAGTGAAATTTGAATATTCTGCTTTCATTTTCTGTTAATTTACAAACAGCCCTTGTGTACAGGATGTGGTCAAGGAAAGAGAGACCTGAAGCATTTTCGTTATTTAAATTAGGGCCACATGAAGAAGCATCGGCCCCAATCAAAAAGAAAAAGAGGGGCATTTGACAGGAAAAGGAGAATGTGGAATGGTTGGAAGTTTTGGCTTTGGAAACAGTATATTGACAAATCAAATCTTGAAGGTGTACTCCAGCAATTTCATTTTACCCTTTCACAAAGTCAGGGGGCACAGAGGAGACAAATCATAAGAAGAACGGTCAAAATGTGGTCAGCAGTCAGCATCAAAAACACTGGATCCTACATTTCCCATAATTCAACCCTACAGTGTCTTTCCTTAAACCTCCTGAATGCCCACCAATTAGCAAAGCTCCACCAGAGCTCCACAAGAGATACAACTCTTCTTCTCACATTGTTACTCCTTGAGACGAGTAAACTGAACTTCACGTGTAAAATCGGTGGAGTGCCCCTTTAATTTGGGGTCTGTCCACTACCCCTGCTTGTAGCTTTCGATAGCATCCCATGGTCTTCCTCATCAGATAGAGTTATGTGTTACCTCTGATCACATGGCTGAAATTAGGTCGCTTGATAACAACAGAGCCACTGTGACGGCTGAGCAAACTCCATCCACAAAGGAAGACTGTTAGACAGGGTTGAAAGCTGCAGAAAAAAAACTAGTAGGATGGACCAAGATGATTTTTTTTTTTAAAAAGAAGCAAAACCACTTTGATTTGTTGTCAGGACTGTTTGATCACAACTTCAGCTGATCCCCTTCATCCTGCAGGAGCGGACGTCTGATACATGCGGACGTCTGATACATGACAAAGTTCACCACTAAGGGGCGCCCTTTAGGAAGGACCGGGGAAGACAGTGTGATGATGTGGAAGTGAATGCACCCTTAATTACTTAACATCATATCATGTTAGATTTTCCCTGCAATTCCAGCTGGAGTGCAACAAAATTAGACATAGATTCATTCCTTCCCTGCCAAGAATACAACTGAAATACTGAGGAAACTATTTATTTTATAGATGCTGTCTTGTTGTACTGATGGTAGATATACTGTTTTATGTGTTTGTGTGTGTGTATTGCAGGTCACTGGCTTTGGGAACAAAGACTGGCTACAAGCTGTTTTCTCTGACCATGGTGGAAAAACTGGACTGTATCCATGAGAGTGGTCAGTATGTTGGTCTGACTCAGCATTCTGTGTCAGTGTAGACTAAACATCCATCCACATTTAATAAATAATGACATTTCAGTGAAAAGGCTATAAAACACACACTGCCAATTTCCTCTGGCAAACTGGCTAATGAAATAACACGGTCCATTCAAAGCTGGTACTGTTACACTGAGAATTCTCTGAGCCTATCTTGTAATCTGTCCCATTTGTCATTATATGAAGACAGCATGGACACCACAACCATCCTCGTGTCCCTGCTGGATGAGCGAGTTTCATTCGTTATGGTTTACTTGACAAACAGGAGGAAACCTTCCTGCAATCATGTAAACTGAGCTGGTTAATTAGTTCATCTGTGCCTGAGTCGCCCGTCTGCTATGCATGCCATGAGCTCACGTGTCAGGCCACCCCAGGTTTCCCTGAAATGCAGACCGGGTTTGTGAAAGACAACTAAACACTGGTTACCCACAATGCATAATCTGTCTATTCTTCATACTATTCCTCCTATTTTTTGATCTACTTATGTACCTACTGATACAGGTAGGTGGTGGTATGTATTCAGTTGGTTTGCAATCCACCAATAAACACACAATAAACACAAAGAAGAAGAAGAACAAGAAGTCATTAAACTGCTGCAGCTGAGTAGAGCCACACTACACTGTGTGGCTAAAGAGTAAATCATGAAAATATTAGAAATCCTTTTTTAGGTGGGAGGCAGCAGTGATGCAGTAGGGCTACAGAAGAGTGGCTGAAGTTCTTTTAGTAATCTTTGGATGGAAACACAGGGTGCCAGACATCTTAACCAGGGTTCTGCTAAATCAGAGTCTGACCTTTTCAGAATATGAGCTCATCATAATTATGATGCTGGTGTGTCTACCCACAACCAGACAACCTGAATAACTGGGTGAGGAAGGGAATTCTCTGTGCATGTAAGCAGAAGCAGTGATTATCTCGGCAATGACACCACCAAGAACCACATCACAGCACTCACTGGGTCGTTTTAGAGGGGTTTTTTGTTGATTGTATGGTCAGACAAGGCCAAGCTGGCTGTAATTACACAGTGCTCATGGCCTTTGGTCTCCCATGGCAGTGATAAAAGAAGATAGTTTCCCCAGAACAGGCGTGTTTGGTCTGAAGTCTGCAGTGTCAGGTCCAGTCTGCTGTGCTGTGTGGAATTGTCTTTATTATGTCAACCTGATGTGATTATCTGTGAGAGCTTAACATTGTTGAGCATTTGTGTCATGGCATGGTTCGTTATTTAAGAGGATTATGGGACTAATTAAAGGGGCAGTGTGTATGATATGGCCATAAGTTTAGTTTAAAACATTTTACAAAAAAAATGAACTAGCATAATCAACAGAATGTGAAGAAACAGCAGTTTTGACTTCTGTGTATTGTGTTGCAGAGATATCTACTGAAGTTAGCATGCTAACCAGCTAGCCCCAGCCCATCCTGTCTCATAATACCATCTTGTACCTCTAGAGGCGATAGTCCGATAGCCCCCTGTAGTTTCAGCTGAGAGATGTATATGAGCAGCGAGTTGGCTAAGTTTCACAAGCTCTCTTATTATAATGAGTAAACAAAACAAACTCACAAAATGTCAAGAAAGGACAGGCCCAACGCTATCTTGCTGTTCTACCATTTCGCCTCTCTCCTGTCCCCGCCTTCTGTGTCTTCTCGTCCTCAAGTTATAACGTTCCCCTGTCGTCAAACTGGCCTCCACCAGTCTCCGAGGCTGTGTCAGGTCCAAGTCTGGTGTCCAGCTGTGTTCATTGGGAGGCTGATGAACCCTGTTGCCCGCGGTGACTCCCCTGATATCCAAGGTCGTGACCCAGGCAGACTTCAGTCAGATGTAGGGTGTACCAGATATACCAGATACCCAGTGTCTCAGTCAGTCTAGAAGGATCAGTAGTGTCAAAGGCTGCGAGACAAAGGTCCAGGACTACTGAGCACATGCCATTAGAAGGTCGTTGGTAACCTTAAGCAGGGCAGTCTCAGTGCAGTGATACTTCTGGAAACCAGATTGAAACTTTTCAAAGATGTTATTATCCAGCGGAGAGAGAAATTGCTTGGATTGCTTTTTTTTCCCTAAAATTTTGAAAACATGGAAATTGGTCTTTAGATTTGGCAGAGGGAGGGATCCATGCAGGTTCACTGGGTTCTTACAAGCAGTTTTAAAGTAATCAGGGACACAACCAAAGGAACTGAGGAAGGGATAATAGAGGCTCTTATTGACTCCACTTTATCAGTAAAGTGAGATAAACTTTTCGCATTCCACATCACTTTCAGATAAGGCACAAGGAGAGGCTGGATTTACCGGTTGATCGACAATCTTAAATAATGTTGTCATTTACTTGACCTAAATTTTTTTCCAACTGCGCTCTGCTGTCCTACTTTCCCTTTTACAAGTGTTATAATTTATCCAGGGCTGAAAGCTGAAACCTAACCATAAGAGGTGCAATAATATTTAATGAAGACAAGCCAGATCATTGGTGTTTGACTATCAAACAATGTGCAGATCTTCCTCTGTATCCTCTGTGTGCCCGTCATTCGAGGCCTTAAAAAGTATAGTGTCACACAGTGTAAAACAAGTGAGAGTTTGGAGACATTAAAGCTGGGTCCCCATCACTGCCTGTTCTCCCTCAGCAGAGACTCCAGATGTCTACATCGTTGAGCGTCTGTTCTCTAGCAGTCTGGTAGTCGTGGTGAGCACCACCATGCCACAGCGCATGAACATCTACCACTTCAAGAAGGGGACGGAGATCTGCAACTACAGCTACCCCAACAACATCCTGGCTGTCAAGCTCAATAGACAGGTGAGCTACCTATGACCTTTGAATTCCACAGTGTACCCATACATAACCATTCATAAACACACTGATTTTGCTGTGAAGTTCCAGAAATACTTTCTGGACTAAGAAACTTCACCTGTTCCTTCACCTGCTAGGTGTAGATGCGTTGTGATCGGATCAGCCTGAACACATACAGTATGGAGGTAGTCTGGCTCACATTGTGTTTGGATCTTAGATGTAAACTCAATTCATACAACACTGCTGAAATCCGTACACAACACAGCATTGAGTCAGATATTTGTTTTTGGCTAACATTAAATATAGGTTGTTGTTCAAAGTTAGAGAGCAGGTGAGAGGACTGAAAGAAACACACCTCAAAATACTGATTATACATCTATCCTGTGTCATGAACGCAGCAAAAAGAAGTGTTATTCAACAGAAGTGAGTGAAACATAAAAGCAATACGGGAGGGACATGAATGATATACAGTAAGAAATAATTTTGTGTGACAGTGTGCATTGCAGTCACCTGTGCAGCTGACCTACTGCTAACAAGGTGTAGAATTTATCTAGTCACAGAGTTGTCTACCTGCTGTTACTGCAACACACCAGGACAAAGTGACATGATATATTTTACAGAAAAAAAGAAATGACTTGATGTGTTACATTTGCCAAATTTACAAAAGGGGACAAATAATTAAGACTTTATTGTAGACGGCGTTTTACAAAGTTTAGAAAGTTTGCTCATGACTCAACAGCTCACAAGACTCAAATGTCTTTAAGGGAGTCTGGGAATGTTTCCCGCTACTTTAGATCTGACTGAATGTGGAGAACGAGAACAATACCAGGTGCAAACTCAAAGGCAAGGTCAGATTGTTTTTTATCTGGATTATTTATCTGGAGACCCATTTGCTCATGTGCACCTTGGAGAAACATTTCTGAGCCCATCATTCTTATAACATTTGGTGCAGATATTTTATAACTTTGAACTTCATACTTTTTTTAAGATGAACTCCCTGATTTTGTGATGCCACCAAGAATTTTTAAAGCTCCTACAGTTAACAGGGGAGGGGGCCCTATTGAGTGCTTTAACAAAATCTGTGTATCTGGAATGCTTAAAAATAGACATATTCTATAATTTTGGCAAAGTTTGATTGATTGTGACATATGTTCCTACAAGTCTAATAAGTGGGACTTCACTAATGTGAGCCACAGAAGCCAACACTGGCTCCATTATATTGGATCGTAATGACCTGTAATCTGCTGTGTCTTGCAGAGGCTCGTGGTGTGCCTTGAAGAGTCCATTTATATTCACAACATCAAAGACATGAAGCTGCTCAAGACTCTTCTCAACACTCCGTCCAACCCCTCAGGTAAGACGGGAACTGCCCATTGGCATACAGCTATTAAAGCAGCTATAACCAATATTTTTATGTTAACAGTGGACTACTTGTATGTTAAATTATGATTTCTGATGTGGGGGTCCTGGAATTAACTTTTTGACTCAAGGGCCAAGGGGACTGGATGATAAAATCAGCCGGCCAAAAAAAATGTTTTTATCAACCAAATGAATATTGGGTATGACTTGACGGCTATGTAAAAATAAATGGGATATTGTTGGATATTGTGATTTTAGCGTCTAATTATTAAAAAAGTCTGTAGAGAAAAAACAAGAAAGCAATGGCAGATGTAGGACTATGTGTTTCCACGAAGGAAAATAAGAAAAAAAATCAGAACTACCACGTAAAACAACCTTTGTGGCCATCCGAGCATAGAATTCTAAGTTTAAAAGGTGCACTTGAATGTAACATTAAGTTCCTGTCAGTGTTCCACGCTGTACAAAGCCGTGTAGATTTCAGAATTTACGAGGTGCAAGTGAATGCAGAGGCAGCACACCTTTTAATGCACAAGCCTTCCGAGAATTACTTTTGAATTTGAAACTGCTTCTCGTTCACACACTAGCCTGCACTGGTGGCGGGGAGGTGTTAGGCTTATGTGCCAGCACAATTGAACCCCTGCTTGTTTGTGAAATGGGTTGACTCGTTCATAATTATCACCCAACACTGTAGCTTCCCTCAGCTCAACAGCATTCTTCAACTAATTTTTTTACTTTTCCATCCCACAACTTTACAGTTCTGGTTCACTCTTCTAGCTTCATTTTTGGACCATTCAGGCAGCCACAGTTAAAGACCAACTAGCGTTCATTTAGCTGTCAAAGAGCTGTCAAAGAACAGGGGGACACAGACACAATGCCAAATGAATGACAATGTTGTTCTGTGATGATATTCCCAAGAGTAGAATATCAACAGTGATTTCCCTTTTTAATCCATGCCACTGTCTGTAAACTAACTGTGCTAATCCCTGGTTCACATACAATTTATAAATTTTTTGCTCGTTTAGATACTGGAATGGTTTAGCAGTCTTAGTCCTCTGCCCACAAAGTAATGGCTGAGTTCCCTGGCTCACAGTTACTCATATTTCACTATTCAGGTTAAAGCCGACAATCGCTCTTTCTCCCTCCTCTCCTCTCGCAGGTCTCTGTGCTCTTTCTATCAACCATTCCAACTCGTACCTGGCATACCCCGGCAGTGCCACCATTGGGGAGATCATAGTGTATGATGCCAACAGCTTGGTAAGAAAGCATGTCATCACAGAACACATCAAATACTAGACAACAATCAAATTATTAGCAAAATTAAAAAGGTCTGTAAGAGCCCAGTGCGTATGATTTAATAGGATCTACTGGCAGAGATGGAATATTTTTTATAATTATGTTTTCATTGGTGTATAATCAAACTAAGAATTGTTGCGTTACCTTAGAATGAGCTTTTTACACTGATCAGCCACAACATTAAAACCACTGACAGTTGAAATGAATAACATTGATCATCTCGCTACAGTACAATGTTCTGCTGGGAAACCCTGGATCCTGACATTCATGTGGATGTTAATTGACACAAACCATCCGCCCAAACACCCTTGCAGATCAAGCACACCCCCCATGGCACTGGCACACCCCGATGACATTGGTCCCCCAGCAGGAC
>JBBPCS010068928.1:0-16769 GCA_037974645.1 Hollardia meadi
TTATTTTTCATGAATGTCTATATTGGTAAAATTATACATTTAGGGTATAATCAAATGAAATGTTTTATGTCCATATCGCATCAAAAGATGCGTATATATCAGTATCGGCATCGGCAATCGGCCTAAATGAGTTTGAAAATATCGGCATATCGGATATCGGCAAAAATCCGATATCATGCATCCCTAGTCTGAGCTTTATTATGGAGATATCCTTTATTTGTCATGCTGCTTGCTTGACTTTAAAAAAAACTTGACACATTGTAAATATCCACCTCATCCCAGAGTACTATATGGAAAAAGACAGGTCCTCACTACAAACAAGGAGAGAAAAACATTTTTAGCTATAAGGCTCTCTTCTCACCAGAGCAGACCTCAGGCCTGTTTTACTCATGTTACCGGACTGCCCTCCATTTCTTTGCACTTCATAAATGGAATGAATTACAGAGGCCTTTAAACCAACTGATTTTTAAACTTGAATCTATTATTGTTGTTTGTGACAGTCTCTGATGCTGTATTTGCTTCTGTTTGAGTCATCAAAAAAACACATCTAATTAATACATTAATGGAGATCACGTGGGTGTAAGGGTCTCATGATTGCACTGTGTGTTGATGGTTTGGAGGACTGACCTGGTGCAACATGCTCAGGATGTTCTGCTCGCGCTCCGCGGCCACCACATTCTCAGCCTCACCGAGGGAGTTGATGTCAAACCACGACTCAAAGCTACAAAGCAAACACGTCACGAGAGGTTAAACCTGAGCAGCGACTTCAAGCTCAACAATCAGCAGCAGAAACTCAGAAAATCCTCAGCCCACTGTCAGACTGAGTTAAGACCTTTCAGATTGCCATATGAATATTGTCACAGAATGGCTATGTAAGCAGGAAAAAAAATGCTTAATCGTACAGCTGGAACTGATTATTATAGTTCATGGTAATGTGGGATCTACATATTCATCTATAGGCAATAACAATATTAGCAATATTATACAAGTGTCATTTAATGTCATTCTGTGTATATTGGTGCAGTATTCTGATTGGTTGGTTTGTAGACATGAGTCATGGCAGAAGACAGTGTTGGAACTTTTTGGTCTCAACAGCTCTGGATCAAAGGCGCACTGAGATCTAGGAGGACTGTTTGGAACGATGACCGAATGTTTCTCACACAACTGCCAATTTCATCTGGGACAGGGTGGGCATGAAAATTTCACCCCCGCCCCATTTTCTCTCCCTCATTCAACGATAAAAGATCTTTAAATTGGAATTACAATAATGTGCTTATGTTACAAGAAAATTTTTAATTGGGCCAAACATTTTTCACCTTGGTGGACAATGAAGTTGTATTCTATTTTGAACCACACAATGCATTTGGCTACAGCTGTAAAAAAAAAAAAAGTTTTTCATTTATCATGATTATTCTAGTTTTGCAGAATTTGATCCAAAAATGAATAAAAACCAAAACAACTGTGATGGACTTCTGCACATGAAACTGTTCTGAGAGGTCAGCAGTATGTCTTTAATGTGATCAGCAATCGGTAATTAGTAACTACAGAAATTGCGTGGCTCCATACCTCTTGAGGTCATCAAAGACCTCTGGCAGGAGGAAGTTGAGGAGGGACCAGAGCTCAGCCAAGTTGTTCTGCAGTGGCGTGCCTGTCAACAGCAGCTTGTTGTCAGTGGGCAGCATCTTCAGCTCCCGCACCAGCCGACAGTTGAGATTTTTGATCCTGTGGCCTTCGTCCACAATCAGGTACTTCCACTGGAAGCGCTGGAGCAGAAAACAGACATGGTCGTCTTCTTGAACAACTCATGACAACAGTACATGAAGGTGGAATAAGAATTGTAGATGTCATGTGTCATTATGTTGTTAATTACATGTCACAGATTTAATTTGTAATTTAATTACAATAAATAAACATTACAGATGTTTTTTTCTTCTACACCTTCTTCCCTACAATAATGAGAAATAGATTTATGAGGTGGTGACAGATGAAAGGCATGGAGTGGCTGAAGGTCAGTCGGGCTTGACCTCTGCCCAGTAACAGAACAGTGCTGTGTTTTATCTGTCACACTCATGTTTTAATGTCTTTGTTAATGTGTGAAAATTTCACAAGCAGAAGTGCTTGAAAAAGGAAAATCTCTTAGTGGACATCTGCACACCACCTGAAGCTCAACATAGACAAAGACCAAGCTACTCTTCCTTCCAGGGAACCAGCTGTTTTTCAATGTGACAACCCACTCTTGCAGATTCCTTCTCCACAACATCGGGAGGATACATTTGTCCCTCAACCAGGACTTGCACATTCTGGTCCAGGCTCTTGTTAGCTTGTGCCTTGACTACTGCAACTCCCTCCTGGCTAGTGTGTCAGCATTAGAGATGTAACAGTATGAAAATTTAACATCACGATTATAGTGACCAAAATTATCACGGTATTGTTAAAATATGATGAAAATGTTCAAAAAGTACTGACACAAACTGAAATCATTTCACCAAGTTTTATACGTAAATAATGTATTTATTATATATTAAAATAACATAGCCAATAACACAGCCAAAACCATATCAAATGTGCAACAAGAAGGCTTTAGCTTCATGAACATTGTCATGAACATTTTCTGTAGTGCAAGTTTAAATGAACACAACCTGAAGTAAATAAATCAAATGTGCATATTCAGTAAGCGCAACACAGCCATTATAAACAAAGCAATGTGCATGTAAGAACAATAAAACCATATAAACAAACCCAATGTTCAAGTGTTGATGACATTAAAATAACAACACAAAATATGTAAACAAATCAAATGAACAGCACTGATTTTATGTCCATTCCCTCCCTTCATAAAGACATAAGATGCGGCTGGTCTGACATCCTGTATGTATGCATGATAATGCATCTTTGTTCATTTAAGATTGAAATGTAAAAATGTCAGCAAATTTACTGGTTTAAGAAGTGATCTGCGAGGGGAGACAATGTGCCCGCTGGCAATGAACAATCGCTCTGATGGCACACTGGTTGGTGGGATGCACAAAAGCTTCCTAGCAACCCTGGCAAGATAAGGCAGCTCTGATGCATGGCCCCTCCACCACACCAGTGGATCCTCTTCTGCTGGAATGGATGGCAGAGACAGGTAGAGCCTGATCTCTTCTTTCACTCTATTTTCCGGGGTGGTCAGACTCTGATCCTCTTCACCTCTGTGCTGCCTTGTTGAGGTAATTTTTCTCAGCAACCCAGCCAGGCCTTTCCCTTTTGATGCCACTGTGGGGATGTTGGCAGAAGTGCTGCTGGTGCTTTGTGGTTCTTCTCTGACTTGTACAGGTACCAGCTTCAAGGCCTCCTGGACAAAGTTGTCAACTATTGCAGCCTCAGGCTCATCCAAAAAGCTCATTTTGAAGCGAGGGTCAATGAAACAAGCCATGTGCATGACTCTCTTTGCCTTCTCTGTGTACCTCTTGTTAAGGTCTTCACTCATTACCCTTTTCATCTCCTTAGTCAGGGATGAATCCTCATCCTTTTCCACCAGAACATCATGGGTGATGTGGTCCAAGACAGGCTTGATGGCTGAGTGTCACTCGTGTCTCTGAGGCAAGTGCATCTGTAAACTTGCTCAGAGGTTCAAGGAGCTAGCACAGTTGCTCAATGACACTTATGTCGGCATCCTTGGGCATCAGATGCCATATTCCTCTTTCTGCAGCCAGTGTTGCACAGACTGGCTGCTGCTGGCTGAGAAAACGCTCAAGCATCTTGTATGTAG
Source organism: Hollardia meadi (assembly GCA_037974645.1). Taxonomy (NCBI): domain Eukaryota; kingdom Metazoa; phylum Chordata; class Actinopteri; order Tetraodontiformes; family Triacanthodidae; genus Hollardia; species Hollardia meadi. The sequence goes on from JBBPCS010068928.1 coordinate 3,749, forward strand.
ATCCCCATCAGGTCACCACATCATGAATAGAGCCTTCTGTGGCATGTTGAAGGCAGCTTGTTTTTCTCTCAGTTCTCTCCTTCTCTTCCAGCTTGCCAGTTAGGTAATGGATAGTGAAGCTGATGTAGGGTAGACCACCACCATGTTCACTGGTCCAGAGGTCAGTAGTTGCAGCAAACCATGTGGCTTGAGCTAAACTTTTTCCAACATCAGCTTTAACCTGGTTGTACAGGTTTGGGATTTCAGTCTTGGAAAAGAATGTTCGTGATGGTACTTTGTAGTGAGGCACGGCAACCTTCATCAGCCTCAGAAAGCCAGGTCTCTCAACGATTTGAACTGGCATCATGTCCTTTGCGATGTAATATGAAATGGCTGCAGTGAGGTCTTGAGCATTTTTTGAAGAGGGTGCATAAGCACCCTGTCTGTTAAATGCCTGCTGGATTGTCTGTGTCACTGTAGATGAGGAGGAGGAACCAGAAGGATTTCTGGGTTGGCCTGCTGCATGCCCACTCTGTAAACAAGGGAATAACAAATGTTATTTATCATCATTATTATTATCATTATTACTGTTATTGTTGCTAAATACCCACATCAAAAGAAGGCGATAGAGGCTAGCTACATTTATTCTGTCCAACAGTAATGTACTAGGTCTTTTATAGATCACATTACTTTCTCATGCTACAAAAACACTCTAAAATGAAGTGCAGATATGCGTTTTTAAATGCAAAAGTTAAGCTACCTGGTCCATCATTCCCATACTTGGCTCCAGTTATTTAAATGAGCTTGTATAGAAGACGTGAATTTCCGAGTGAAGACGATGCGTTATTCGTCACAAATCAAGCGCAAAGGGAAGAGTGGAGTCTGCTTGTGCATCTTGTTTCTAAAAGTCTTGGTATAATTATAGGCTACTTTGTAGGTAATTTCAGAATACCAGTATCATGATAATACTGAAGACGGCAAATTAAATAGCAGTGTTTTCCAATGTTCCGTTCTCCCTGACAGCAATGTCGGCAAATAGGCTTAGGCTAATTGACTCAAGACTTCATAAGAGTTAAACGATTTACTGAACTTCAAACAAATACAAATAATGTGGTAACATTGTAGTTACGCTGGAAAATCCATTCAGAAGAAGGAAATAAACTGGTCTAAACAGTGTTTTGTTTCAAGAATATGCAAATACAAACGTAGCCTACACGGAATTCAAATGGGCATTCAGCTAGCTCTCGAGGCTGAGGGGGAAAAAATGCCGGGTGCTCCACGAGCTACACCACTGATGTGTAGGCTAACGTTAGTGTTTTTACAAGAGTACGTAACACTGAAAGCTTCAGTTTACATCACTTTAGCAGCGATTTTTTCCCCTGCATGTTCTGCAGACAGGATAGCCATCTTCTATCAACTGTCCCTCAGCACTTTTGTAAAAGCCAAAATATGCCCATACGTCTGACTTAGTTCTCTGCGACGACTGAAAAATATCTGGTGCGCTGTGACCCCCTTCCGTCATGTCTACTCTGGGACATAACAAACCCACGTTGCATGCTGCGCCTGCGCGCCTGCGTCTGGGAGACTGTTGCTAACTGAGCTGGACAGCATTTACCGTGGTAATCTACCGTGGTAATCAACCGTGGTAATCAACCATGGTTTTAATGATAATTAAAATTTGAAACTAACTAACCGTCAGGAATTTCACAGTGGTTTACCGTGAAACCGGTAACCGTTTCATGGCTTATACATATTGTACTGAAAATTCATAACTTTAATTCATTTGATTAATTGATTTGTTTGTCTCTATTCTATTATTTTCAAATTTATATGTATCTTCACGCTTATTGTTTTTAAATGTTGTCCTGTGCCTTATGTAAAGCACTTCACACCAGAATGACACCACGGTCTCGTTTATTTTTTTCACAATTTTAGGTCAGCTCTTCAGCTCTGTTTTGTTTGCATGTGCTGTCTGACTTCCTCAGCCGTCCTATCTCTCATGGCACTGGTCTATGTCCATGGCTCTGAGAACCATTTGTTATGCAGGTTCATGAGATCAAGTGGGTGTTTGTCATTCCCAAACTCACTCCTTCACACTGGTCGGTCGCCTGTCTCCCTGCGATACCACAGTGAGCATAACACAGCATGACACGCACCACGGCCGGAAAGGAATGTACGGAGGCCAATCGTCTCAATGCTCTGATTTGCTCCAATGCTAAGTTGATTTCCCAGCTAGATGGTCAGGCAGACGGTATTTGCTACAGCAGTGTGATTCTACTGTCTGTCATGCAACAGCTGCTCGTGCTCTGCTGGAGATAAAAGAGATTCAGACCGGAGAAGCAGACGCTCACAAACACACACATGCTCATCGACAGTCACAGCAGGCAAGAGTGTGACCCCACAAATAGTGATGAGGTCATTACATCCGACACAGGCAGAGCTGGATCCTGGAGGCTGCACGGCAATAAAACAGAAGAGAGTACAGCATGTTCTTGGGAAAGGCCAGAGGTCGGGACGTGCTAGTCCCTGTGCTTGTCCTCAGCGGTGGATACAGAGGATGGGGAGCCGGTGACACCACACAGGGCCACTAGCAGTGACTCACAGACACTAATTATGGTTTCAACCTCTCTGCGCTCGCTCAGTTTGACTCCTCTCCACCTCACTGCTGACATTTCCACCTGCGACATTTTGACAATCTCTCTCAAATCTCTCGTTCTCTCTTACTTGAACTTTTCTCTTACCTTTCTGTGTGTGTGCGTGCGTGTGTGTGTGTGTGTGTGCATGTGTGTGTCTCTTTCTCTTTTGCACTCACACATCCTGTATGCAACAATTAAATATTCTAGCAACATTTATATTCTGCTTTAATCCATGTCTTCCGTTTCTCTACCTTGCCTCGCTGTCTCACTTTCTCTCCATGGACCTTGCCACCACAATTTTATGCCTCCGCGCCAGCGACAGCCATGTCCAGAGGCATTATGTTGTCAGTGTGTCTGTTTGTCGATTCGGTGGTCCAATTCTTGTGAATGTGATTTCTTCGGAAAGCCTTGAGGGAATTTCTTCAAATTTGATACAAATGCCCCCCTCATCTGATTAGATTATGGTGGTCAGAGGTCTCTATGACCTCACCAAACACATTTTTAGCCATAACTCAAACATTTATATGCTAATTATGGCAACATTTTATATATATATATATATGTATATATATATATATATATATATCAAATAGGATAGAATTATGAAGTGATGACATTTTATATCCAAAAGGTCAACTTCACTGTGACATCATAATGTTCTGCAAAAACACTTCTCTGGCCATTATTCAACACCATAAATCAGGAACAGAAGGGGGGGAGATTGGTTTTGCTCTGTATCGGTCACTACACAAATGATATGTCTGGACACACATGAATGTAATCTGCAACTTGACTGGTGCGTGGGGGCAAACAACCTCAAGATGGTACTTTTAGTCTAACCCCTGTAATAGCAGAGCTGTGAACTGCGGATGGAAATGGACTGAATCACATGACGTGAAAAAAGGCAACATGTGCTGGTGTAAATCAAGGCTTTTTTGGTCAAGTGTGTTGATATCCTGTTCAGCGATGATTCAGCCCATATCCCTTCCAAACAGGTGAATAGAGAATGGTGGAGAGGTTAGTGGAAGGGTGAGGCAGTGAGAAGCGGAGAATATAACAAGTAAACTTTGTAGAAAAAGAGATTTGTATATATATAGAGGGGGGGTACTGTAAAAGTAGGGGTTTGGTCTGCAGCAGCGATGGGTGGGTTTCTGTTTGCGCTCCAGGTTAGCTCTCAGCTGGCTGATATGAAGGAGTCTTGGCAGAGCAGTCAGCCAGCAGCCAGCACACCTGAGGAGTAAACATGACAGATGCTGATAGACCCTGACACAGACTGATAAGCGCTCTCCCACAATCCACCAGTGCTGTCCACAACAGTGCAGAAACCTTATCGTGCGGTGCACCATGCCAAGCCTGCCTCCCTTTGCATCGCCACCATCACAGCCAGCGCGCGATCATCCCCGATAGGCAGCACTGAGCGACCCCCTCCTCGGGTGTGACGTAGGCCACGCATGATCAACCCGGTGAGGCTGGAAATTGCACTTGACTCCTTCGATTATTCATCTCATCTCAGTAACCAGAATATTTTATTAACATCCTGAGGCTTGATTGAGCACCACTCCAAAACCAAGTGTAATGATGTAAAGTGTGCTATCATGGACAGAAAATGAGTGATGAGATGCCAATATTACACCAGTTATATGCAAATTGGCCAAGAAAATTATGCGTAGGCCGAGAAATAATCAAATCAAACACACTGGCCAGTTACTGTAAAATATTTCCTTGCAAGGAGAGGTAGTAGAAGTAGTGTGCACAGTCGTTCAGGAAAGGATGTAGTGGTAGCAATAATAGACATAATAGCAGTGCTGTTATTGTCATGGTTTCAGGTTTAGTTGGTTATTTCCTTGTGTTGTGTTCTAGTGTATTTCTTGTTGTATTTTGTAGTCCCTTCCTCTTGTTTCTTGTCTTGCATTACTTTCACCTGTGTCTAGTTACTTTTCCCTCTGATTGTCTGCCCGGCCCCGATTGGTTTCACCTGTTCCTCATTGTCCTCCCTGTATTTAGTCTCTGTCTCCCCTTTCCTCTGTGCCAGTTCGTTGTGTAAGTTACCTTACATGTTACCTTGTGTGCCTGACTTCCAGTGTCCTCTAGTGTTTCTGGATTTAGCTTGTGTCCTTGGACTGAGATTTGGTTTTGACCCTCACCTGCCATAGACTTGTGAGTCACTTTAAGTTAAAATAAATCAGTTAATTTGTTCCTGCTTTGCCTACTGTCTCTGCGTTTGGGTCCAAACCCCGCTGTTCTCTAGTGTTTCCGGCACAAGCCGTAACAGTTATTGTAAAAATAGAAGTAAGAGTGGGAAAACTGAAGTACTGGAAGTAGATGTATTTGAAACTAGACCTGTAATCTGTTATACCAGGGTCTCAGCACCCAGTGCAACTCAGAACCAAAAGTGGTTTCATAGATGTGTTTTTTTGTTTGGGCTTGGTTAGATGATCTCCGGCCACACTCACTGCTCCGGTCTTGGCCCACAAAGGCCTCGGTGTCTATGCCTGCACCCAAAACTGTTCTCAATAAATCATTTTCCTGTTGACTTGTCCCCTCGTTTAGGTACGGTCCTCTGCATTACACTTAAACAGGTAAAAAATAGGAATAATCCCTTACTCACACAGGCTAAAATAAGGCCCTGGCATTAATCCATAACACCTCATAACTTTTGGTGGTTGCTTCTGCTTGTTAAAATGCTTCTAATTTCTATTGACCTGTTGCCATTGATCTCACTATCTGCTTATACACACACACACCTAATCAATGGGGAACTGACTCTAACGGATCCCTATCACTCTCAATTATGCCAATCAGAGTTTGGTCTGCTGATACCCTCTGGCCTCTAAATATGTGGACTCTGCATCGTGTTAACTGGAATCAGATCCTCTGGTGGGCGGACAGGCTGGAGTCGATAAAAGCGGCGAGGATCCCAGTGCAGCAGCACACAGCCAAGAGTGGGCAGGTCATGCTGCCGCAGGCGAACAGACAGTGAATCTACTGGGAAAGACATATCTCAGCACCAAACAACAATGTACTATACGATCCTTTTCTGCGTGACTTCTTAATCCTGTACTTGTCATTGCTGTGGGCAATAAACCATTTTGCTGTGACCAAGTGATTTAACCTCTCGAGATCCCCAAAGCCGTGGAAAATATCTGAAGTTACAGTCAAAGAAACACGAAGCGATTACAGGGAATGACAATGGGCAGACTGTACAGGGCATTGTGGTGTGGAAAAAAACATTATAAAAGTTTACATAACCTCTCATCTAAAGCACTGATCTTCACAATAGCATGTCATTACAGCTGAAAGTACAGCTTTGAAAGGCTTAGGAATCGTCTCTGTTCAGCCTGCGTGTATGCTGGCAAGACATCCTCTCAGCACGAGAAGGCATTCACTTGAAAAAATGGCATTTCAAACAAAAACAGTACAAGACAACAATGCACGCGTGATGATCTACGTTTTAAATGCAGCTTTGAGTGGCAACTAAGCGCGCTAGTCAAAAAACTGCTCATCCACCCCACAAAGGTGATCGACCTCATGAAAGTACTCGTGTGTCTGCGTCCAGAGAGGTGGCGGTTTGTTGTGGTTTCCTGAAAATAGTGCAGCTGGGAGACGGGCAAAATTTTGGATGACTCAAACGCTGCATTAGGCCTGTTTGTCCAAACAAATATGATCCGCTCTGCACCATCCGCCATCTCACTCAAGAGGAAAATGGCCCTCTCTGCGATGATGGAACAAGGACTGTGTGTCACATTTAATGCGAGTCATTTTCTGACATGTTGGTCGGACAGCAGAGATGTTGTGTGTAATAGCCGGAGGCATAATGGCTATGGTAGGAGTGGGGTTAATTAAAAAAAACTAAGAAGGGCTGGAACTGGAGTGAGCAGGAAAGCCTGCTCTCTGTGCCTCCATCTGAGCTGCCAGGTTAGTGGGTTTCATAACACTCTCTCCGCTCCTCTCTGGCGACATCATTCGTACATTCATCCTGGAAAAATAGAGCTGCATCTGTCACATTGTCACTTCATCTGAATTACCTCCTCCAAACATTCAAAATGGAGAGAGAAAGAAAAAAAAAAAAGGTCCGCATGAAAAAGTCTCGCCTGCCCATTACTCCGAACCCAAAGCGGTAGAGGTGTTGTCACAGAAACCAGCAGTCACTTTCAACAATCAGACATGCGTGACAGTTCATTTTCTCTCCTGGATTAGAAGTGCTGGCGCAAAAGTATGAGCAGAGAGACGAGGGAGTCCGAGCAGTAAGCGAGAGCGTGACAATCGGATGGCTGAAGCAGACAATTCGCAAAAAGAGGCACAGTGGAAAGAATTAGCGACTACTAATAAGATCAGTGGGTGGCAGCTGTCCACTCGCCATTTTGAACAACTGTTTATCATATCAAACAATTCAGGAATTTACAACTCAGGGAAAGCAATTCTGCAGCAGGGCTTGACAAATGTTTGGATGTTGCTGCTGCAAAAAAATGCAAATCACATATGCCCCCCCCCCCCTGCAAATGCAGATGTCTCGCTTCTTTAATATGCACTTCAGTATATAGAGATGTTCATGCAAATCATGTTAAATATTCACGTCAACTCATCGACTGTCACCATGAAAAATATTAGCATGGGTCATATTCAGGCCAGGTGTTGTGAATTCAAAGGTTAAATCCAAACCAGTGTACAAAAAGAGATTGACTGACGTGGTTATGGGCAGAAATTTCCATATTGCATGAAAGGTTATGGCTCTTGTCTAGTTTCTTGGCAGCGTGAGGTCTGAAAACACGCATAATCATACCTTTTAGCTTGGTGAACATATACCGTATATCTGCGTGACCGTAATGGAGGATTACAGCAAGGGAAGGTAAAGTATATGGTGTGATTGCCCACCCATGACCTGTGTGAGAAATAAATTACAATGCTGACGGAACATCACATCCTCTTAGCCCGAGGAGAGCTGAAAGACGAGTGTCCTCCGTGACACCATTTCTCTGCGAATTGTTAAATGCCACTATTTGATCTTTTCCATTTATGAGTAATATTTTTTTCCCGCTGCCCCTAAGCATTGTGCTGCACTGAGCTACATATGGCAGGCCAGTCAAGCACTGTAACAGCCATTGACCTCCGACCATCGTATTATGCTTCCTGTAAATCTCCAAAGCAAGAGTTTGAAGTTGCTTAACCTGAACTGACTAAAAGTTGTGTGCACAACTTGTACAATACTAAAAGTACACAACATGAGTCAAAGTATAGATACTCCTGGTCAAATATTACTCCAACACAAGTGAAAGTGGTTCAGTCAAATGTTTGCTTAACTTAAAGTACTCACTTTTAAAAATAAGTATTCAAAGTACTCAAAAGTACTTTTCTTTTTAATGTCAACGTATTGACGTGAATCCACTGCTTGCGTGTGATGTTACTATTAGTACCGTGTTTATTTGACAAGATTCAAACATATATTAAACATAGAACATAGATTCGATGAACCATAGCATAAAAACTGCGACAAAACAAATGTTTATCTGGTTGGACAGCAAATATTTTTGTAGACAAAGTGATCTTTCTTCATCTAAATTTCTCAAACATGGACTTTGGTGGTGAGAAATGGTCATATTTATCTGCTGTAGCCACTGACTGTATATAAAGGGCAAAAGTGAAGCCAAAACATCTCGATCGCCCCCTGATGGTGGGCTGCAGTATAGATCATAAACTCCTCCCCTCAATAATATCAAGTAGGACATGGGCCAAACTAAAAACTCAAAGTACACCTTAAGCAAATTTTTCCAAAAGATGGTTTCTGTCATTTTAGGTAGTTCATATCACGCTGATGTATGTTCAAGTGTTAATTTTTCTTATCAGTTTGGTTTTAATTTGTTCTTTAATGCTATAAAAATGGGTGAAAATTCATGATTAACAGCTGAACCCTGCTCGCGATTGGACGGGCGGGTGTATGGGCGGGAACTCGAGACCGCCGCTCCGCTGCCCGGTCGCTACTGCGCAGACTCTGGCTCCAAATGCACAAGATGGCAGCGCCCGCGTCCAGGATATTTTGACTACATTTTGGTACAATGGGAGGAAGTGGAGACGCATCGTCCATCTTTATTTATGTCAATGGCTGTCACCATCAACCACCAGGTTTAAACGGTTCAAAAAGTGTAGCGAGCACTTTGAACTTGACTGACAGGGGTAGAAGGAGTTTAATGCGATTGTTTTTTCCCCTGTGATGGACAAAGCGTATGGCCTTTCGCGTTTTAGAAAAGAATATTCATCCACTGACTTCAAACCTATGCTTCAAAGTAGTCATGGGAACCTTCATACAAATGTTGTGAAGTCAAATCTACTTGTCTTTGAAATGTATTTCAAAAAAGACTAATACTCAAGTAAATGTACTTTGTTACCGTCCACCCCTGGATTGATAACTTTGCGTCACTGTGTCAAACAAGACTGAAAATGGTGATTTCACTCCAACTCCAGTCACTGTTTCTCCTTCAACTTCCACTTTTTCCTCAAACCACCTTTGAAAACAGACTCGCAGCCTCTCTTCCTCTTCGTCTCACACGTTCCTCTGCTGCCACCAGCACAGAAGCAGTGGAATGTGTCGACCACAGAGCAGAGATCAGGCCCATCTGTTTGAACATCTTCTGTGTTCACCCTTTGATTTGTCTTTTTGTTTGGCGAAGGCTGCTCTCCCGCTGTGCATGCCCTACGCTTGTTTCTCCTCTCTGCTCCAGCTGTAGCTAGTCCACCACTTCAAATGGCATGGCGTATTCAATTAGATATGACCTGAGCTGACAGCCTGATCGAGGCGGCATCTCTCTCTCTTGTTTTTTTTTTCACTGTGACTCGAGTGCTCCTCCCCAGAGAGCAGCACAACGCCTCCTGTCACCTCACCTTGCTGTGTGCTCCATGCCTCCCCATCCCTGCCACTTTTTCAGCTTCAGCTGTGGTACAACACTGCCCCCTCAGGTGTGTTTGGAGTTTTGTTTTGCAGTCTCTTTTTCACTGGATGGTGGAGAGCAGACTGTGATTTATTGACTGACTCGAGAGAGTTGGTGTCGCATAATGTGGCATGTTAAATCCTATCAGTTGAAGGGTTGTTTTTTTTTTATTCATAGCGTAGACAACTAGGCTCTGTGGAATACAGGTAAATCTGGCTGGCTTTTGATTTAATAAATAAAGGTCAAGTGCAGCTTTGGTCTGAAATGAACTGTATACACTTGCTCATCAGTGGCTTTGTAAGAACAGATCCTCCACAGCTGTGCCAACACACCAAAAAGCATTTTCAGGATACTTTTTTTTTTCTTTTCTATTTCTCATGTTTGGCAAGCAACACATTTTTTTTCCAATTTTATTTCTGACTCTGCACGTATTACTTCAGCTGTGAAATTACACAGTGACAAAGAGGCGCAAGTGCAAGTCATCTGCCTATTTTTTTAAATATGTGAGACATTTCATATTCTACAGTCATCCAAAAGGTCTGCCTATTAACATTCAGGTGGATATTGTTTATTGAATACAGCCTTTGTCCTTCACAGGTGGATAATTTGCTTTCTGCCGGTAAACTGTGATGCTGTGTCTGCCTAAGAAGTCTCCATTTAATTACTTCCCTGGAGAAAATATGTGTATATACATCACAACTGCAAGGTAAATGTAACAAAGGTCAAATTGGGTTTGACTTTCCAACACACTCTGCTTTCAGAAACCAGAGTGTTGATATCGCCACTGGAAATGACTCTGTCGTGATATTCCCCTTTACATTTCATGGTAAGGCATCACAGTTAGACCATCCACTACTGTTTCAAAGTAGAACACATTCACAGCTTCAACAGATGCAGCCTCGAAACGATGGCAAGAAGAATTTTGAAGGTGCAACACTTTCACACAGAATCAGTACTGAATCAATTATATTCTAACCACCTCGTTGTTGTAGTTATTGTTATAATTGATTGGTTCTATCAATTTGAGCTCTTTTGTAAACTGAAAACTGACATTTCTCTTCATTTCTCCATATATTTAGCCTTATTGGTGCCTCGTACATTCTGTTCTTATTTTAGATTAGCCACTAATCTGTTTCAGCCTGACATCATCTCGCTGCATATTCTCTGCATGTCTTCACCACATGACAGCGGACAGTCTGATGATATTTATGGCGTTTTTGTCTTCTTGGTAGCAGAGCCGAAAGATGCTGATAGTAGTTCTGCTATAGTGCAATGAAATGTTGTGTGAATATTTAATTTTAATGCTTTTGTTGACTTCCTTTTCTCTAGTCATGTCAAAATTCCCACTTTAAAGGATGAGTAACAAAGCTAAGGGGGCTCATCATAAATGAAATGAAATACATCAGGTAAACATTACATTTATGCCACCGATTAAAGGAGTGAAACCAGGGGGTGTAGAGCAGAATGTGGGGAGTGCTACACTTCTAATGAGGAAGTCATTTTGTCCACATTTCAACATAAAATTAGAAGAAAAAAAAAACATTTCAAAGGTTCAGTCTTTGTCATGTGGTGACCTGCTCTGCACTACAAACATGATTTTTCACAGCAGCCATTTTCAGTTGTCATAGCAGGGAAAGCACAGGTGTAACTAATAACACTAACGATGGCTGTGTTCCATTGAAATGCCACATTAAGCCATAAGAGCGGGCCAAAATGCAGCAGCGCTGAAATGGAAGGCAGCCATCGACAGTGTTATTAATTACACCTGTGCGTTTCCTGTTGTGGCATTTCAGCTTTTACTTTGGATGTGACTTTTTAGCGTTTAATATAACTTTAATCCAAAAATTATAAACAAATTACTCTGTGCTGTGACATGAATAAAATCCGTGTCGTGCACATTCCAGGAGCGATCAGATCCGTTTCCCTAATCCCCACGGAAATCTACGGAGAAATGAATGTTTGCAAAAGTCATCTAAGCCTAAATTGAGGCTTTGTGGAAGGAGAATGCTTATTCCATGGTGTTTGGAGAATTAGGACCTGTTTGACTGGAACAATTGAGTGAGCCAAGTGCTCCATATTGGACTGTAATAAAGCTCAGCGCAGTGCACAGCTCACTTTTCAGGAGAATAAAAGGGAAAATAGTGTATGTCCTAGAAAATACTGTAGTCTGGAGATGCATGTGGCTATAGATATCACTATTTTCTGGTAAAATAAATAAATGGATTAATGAGGATTTTCTTAACCTCTCCATTTACTATTGGCGAATGAAAATAAGGGTATCTTGAACAAAACATCCGCTTATTAACAATAATTGGAGCTGCTTACACCATAGCCTCTTATTCACTGCATAAAATTTCATAGAGAGAATAAACTGCTCCTGCCTTTACAGTTGCTTCTTTTTTTCAATTAATATTTCTGTTTGTTCTTTCTGTCTCCGGCTGAAGCATTTCCCTTTCATTTGAAATTGAGGAGAGAGCATGTGTGTTTGCTCACACACCTTCTTAGGGACCTTGCAGTGAGAAGTGCCTCTTGGTCTAACAATTGAAAGCAGGTAAACCCAGCGGAATATTTCCATGCCAACAGTGTGCCATAATATCTTGAAATCGCTTATTTTCCGTTTGCTCTCTCTCGAAGATGGATGGGAGGCCTCTGCGATGTGCCTGGCAGTCAGTCGGTCGCAGCAGCTCTGAGACTTTGGGCTCCAAGCCATCACACACGCTTTCCCTTCACGGGCGAGTGTTTTATTCAGGTTACTTTCAATGCTCAGATGTGCTTGTGTCTACAAAAATGTAATGCTTTACCTACACACATGGGCCCGCACAGTCAGGTATGTCAGAACGCCAAACAACTGATTTTTGTGTTGCTCTCGATGCCCCAAGCATGCAGATTTACTAAGCTTTCTTAGTGTCTTTTAGCTCATTGTTTTGGTTACTGATAATGTCATTGGGATTGGGCTTGAGACAGGACATTTTAACAGGCAGCTTACTTTTAAAACTGGAGAAGTGAGGTTTGAAAGAAGTGGGCATTTAAAGGGGAATTCCGGTATTTTTTTAAACCTGGGCCTTATGTTTATACATTTGGATGTGTAAATGACTCATACTTACCAAAGGTTTTGGAACTGGTCCAGTAAATAGTCTCAGCCGATAGCCGCGACACGGCTGCAATGGCTCCAACGTAATCCTTAGGGGCAACTCCGACCGTCAAAGTTACGCCCACTGAAAGTATTTTTTCTTGCCTTTCACAGTCTAAGATTGTTACTCTAAGTGTCTGAAAACATTCCGGAAAGGATCCGACAGCGATAGTCCTCATTGTTAAGAGTAAAATCCTCTTTGTTTAGCTGGAAGCACAAGTCTTGTCTGAGAAGTCTCAGTCTGAAATCTTGCGGGAGGCGAGTTGTTGCAGTTTTTGTTCATCTAGACTGTTAAAATCAGCTAAATATTCAGCCATGACTTTGGAAATAAAGTCTTGAGGGCAGTCCCTCTTGGT
>JBBPCS010068949.1:0-16767 GCA_037974645.1 Hollardia meadi
TATACAGTATATATACAGCAGAAGTTGTTGCTTGACTGTTGTGGTCCAACACTGTTTCTCTATTAGATAAATTCCAGTCCGGCCATCGGACTAACCATAGCACTGAAACTTATTAAAGGTAGTTAATGACTGAATGAATGATTAATTAGTCACCACAATGTCAAATATCACTGCTACGCTGATGATACACAATTATACATCTCTGTTTCGCCAGACAATTCCTGTTCTCTAAATGCTCTTTTTACCTGTCTAACTGACATTAACATCTGGTTGAGTAAAAACAAAAAGTAAAAAGAAATGTGCAGAAAACAGAAATCCTACTTGTTGGTCCAAAAGCAGAAAGGCAGAAACTTAAGACAATGCTTGCTAGCCTGTCCAAGCAAATTAAAACGCATGTTACAGATCTGGGGGTGATTTTAGACTCAGAATGATGCTGAAATGCTGATACATGCTTTTATTACAAGCTGTTTAGATTATTGTAACTCCCTTTTTACTGGTCTCCCCAAAAAGTCTATAAGACAATTACAGATAATTCAGAACGCTGCAGCCAGAATTTCAACCAATACAAAAACATGACTCCTCTATTTGCATCACTGCACTGGCTACCTGTACCTTTTAGAATTGATTTTAAAGTCCTTTTATTTATCTACAAAGCCTTACATAACTTCATATATATATATATCAGCGACTGCCTCTCTTTTTATGTTCCAACAAGAAACCTCAGATCCTCCACTGCCTTTCTTTTACAAGTTCCAAGGGTGTCTTACAAGAAATCTGGTGAGGCTGCTTTCTGTTTTTATGGCCCTAAACTGTGGAACAGCCTCCCATTAGATCTTAGAACAGCAAACTCCCTTGGAATTTTTAAAAGGAAGTTAAAGACTTATCTTTTTAACTTGGTTTTTAATTTGGATTATCTTAACTAGTATTATTGTTAATGTTTTACTGTATTATGATCAACTGTTTTTACTCATCTGTTTGTGATCAAACTGTTTTATTTGCTTCTCTTTGCTTCTCTTTTTTTTGTTCTTTTTTTTATCCTGTTAAGCACTTTGGGCTGCATCTTTGCATGAATTGTGCTATAAAAATAAAATTATTATTATTATTATTTATTATTTCATTTCAAATTTATGAAAAAGTGGACAACTAGAATCTAATATGAATGTTATGTAGGCTATATCACTGTCGATTCCGACCCCTCCCCCCGGCAGATTTGGTACCACCCAATGTTGATTCCGTGGCTACAGCCTTGGGCTTCCAGCTTGACTGTGTATTCCACTCAAGCCACCTTTTTGATTGGGAAGTAGGTGGGGGATCAGATCCTTGTTACTGCAGTAGCAATACTGGTAAGACAGGGTGCCTGTAAGATGGATGTGGGAGCTGGGGGTTAGTGTGAACACCAAAGCAACAGTAGAGTTAGCAATAATAAATTGGATATTAATGAAAAAAAAAAGTTGACATTTACAAATGCACAATTAAACAAGTGACCAGTGCACAATGGATCTGGTGATACAAATAACCACATGACAGAGTCATAGCATGAATTAGTCAAAGGAGTTTGTAAAACTCTCTACTACCCTCTCTCTCTTTTTCTGTCAGGCGCTGTTTCCAGACAGCCCATTTCTATGTTGAAGACAGCAGTTCACCCAGAGTGGTACCCAATGAGACCATCCCTGTCATCCCCATTCCAGGTAACAACCAACCACAGAACCTCTCACGTTTATAATCCCCATACAAAACTGCTGGCCTGAAATGCTGGTATCCCTTGCCAGGGTAAAGGATTTCATACATACTGTATTTGTTATGTTTGTTTGACCACTGTTGTTGAATGAAAATGTTGATAAATGAATAACACTTCTCCCATGACATCTGCTGTTGGCAAAACCCTGAAGCAAGGCAGCAGTAGTAAGAATTCTCAGAGCTGTGCAACCACATTTCCAATCATCTATCGTATTACAGTACTTCTGCACAGTGTAAGTTTGTTGGTCATCCATTCTATTGGGTTGTAGGTCAGGGCTATTCTTACAACAGAGGTCCAAGGTCACAGGCCAGCATGAAGACCCTACTGGTCTTATCGTCTAGAGGCCAAACATTCTGGATGAGCAGCAATAATACACACTTGGGCCTCAAATGTATCTGTGTTAGTCTGAGTTGATGGAACATAATTTACTAGTGTTTGGAATTGAAATAGATCAATAGATGTATTTGTCTATTCAGTGTTATTCAGTGTGTCACTTTTGAAATCTTAAATATAATGTAGTCTGCATTCTTGTAAGCTTAGAGCTAATGTAATGCAATATATTTTACCCCGATTACTTTAGTATTAATACTATTTAATGCAATTATAATAATACACAATGAAATTATCAAAAAAACCACATGGATGCATAAAAGATTCAGGACATTGTCTTAATAAGCATTACCAACTGACTGGACATCCTGTTTTTGTCCACTCTGTCCTCTGATATCTCCTGTTGGAGACCTGCTCAGTTAAGAAAAAAAAAATCCTGGTCATTTGCCTGGTCAGTTTAAACTGTCTCTGTCCTGTAGTCGCCATCAGTGTCACAGGTGGTATACATCACTTATGCTATTACTTTTTCCATCGTCCCTCAGCAATAAAATTGTCCTGTTGACCTTTAGTCAATACAGCTGACACTTGACTAAAGAACTTGCCTTTCTATGTGAAGTACCATCACCCTTAATAGTGAGCACATGGTCATGGCTCAAACTTTTACTGAGATGCTTTTTGTTTTACTTAGAGTTTAGGCAAATTAAGAAAAAAAAATGGCTGAAAGCAGAAGCAGAGAAGGCTTTGTTAGGACAGACTTGGTAATGAGCTTTTTGAAATACACAGCTTTAAAGCACACTTTAAACTTGGTCTCTTCTGTCAAAAAATATGATAAAGGTAAAAAAAAAAGTTTAAATGTATACTGGCGAAATGCAGAGAAATACAGCCTTAACCTTTCGAGTGACCTAAAGTTCTAGCAGAAAGCCACAGTCTTCTTACTAGGCAAGTATGGGAGGCTGTCATGAAGCATATCAGCAAGGACAAGTTACAGTTACTCAGGTTGTGGTGGCCACACCACAGAATGTTTAAATGGATGCTGAGAGAAGAAGTCGCTCTCTCTTTGTGCCCCCAAGTGTGGCAATAAAAAACTCAGAAAGACAGTCTTTGTTTGTGAGCTCTTTATTAGAGAAAATTCCACCATAAAGTGATTCTATGATGTGAGTGTGTGTGTGCGCGCGTGGGTGCGGCCAAGAGAGAGAGCGAGAGACCCAGTTCACCAATTACAAAGAACACTAACATATATATAAAACCTTTCCAGGGCTCGACAACTGCTCTCTAGCAGCTCCAGCTCTTGTCCTCGGGTCCAGGATTTGGATCCAATGTCACAGTCTGCTATCATCCTCACCTGTCATTCTGGTTATTTTCCACTCACCTCACCTCTGCTCCACTCTGCCAGTCAGCCACGCCCACCTCATCAACCTAACCTCACTCACCTGGACTCTCAGCTGCTACTCATCTGCAATCAACCTGCCCATAAAAGCTCCTGCCTCTCACACACTCACTGCCAGATTGTTCTTTGTCATCCATGCAAGACTCTCCAGCGTTTCTCCTTGGACTGATCTCCCGTTGCCGACCCTGCCTGTCTCTGACTATCCCGCCTCGTCTCTGCCTCGGAAAACCACCCTACCTGTCTCTGACTATTCAGTCTGGTCTCTGCCCTGGAAAACTCAACAGCCTTCTGTCCCCGACTACAAATACCACCTTCGTCCTGCCTGGTTTTCGTCTGCCTGTTCCTGTGGCTGTGTGGGGTTCTCCTGCTTCGTCTGCACAGTGTGCGTTACCTGATCTATACTCCTGTGTACAACATATCTCCAGAGACTGTATCGCTAAACTCACCTCTGTCATCACCAGAGCTTCTGGTTTCCTGAACCGAAGCAAGACTAAGATCAATATATTCTGTCAATAAAAGTCATTACCAACTTGATCTGTGGTGTATTGTGCTGCAATTTGGTCCTACAACTACCTGTTACATCCAAACCCATCAAATCAATTAAAAGCTTGTGGGGCCTCTTTACAGTGGGTCCTGCCTGAGTCCAAGATCACATATGAAGATCACATCAGAGCACTCCAACCACAAGAACAGATACATCAACATAGTGGCCTGTGAGTACACACGTCATAGCACACCATGCACACCCTGTACTGTGTTCTTTATGTAGTACACACTCTGATGTAAGTCATTTTTTGTGTGAATATTTTCTGCAAAAACAAATTTTACTGTAAAGGATTCAGTGATTTTTTTTTAGTGAAAATTGGTTTAAAAATTAGATCAATGAGCCTTACCTATAAATTGAACAAAGTTTGCTGAGTAAACTGACATTAAATAAAAACTGCCACACAAAAAATTATACAGTAGAATTTGCACTGGTTGCAATACATGCAATAACTTCTTTCAAAATATTTTTGACAATAACAATACATATGTTCAATGTGTTTTATAAAAGATACCAACCAGCAAAATGCCAGGATCCAGGGTTTCATAGCAGAACATTGCACTGTAGCGAGATGATCAATGTTGTTCACTTTAACCGTCAATGGATTTAATGTTGTGGCTGATCGGTGTATATCAACAAATAAAGTAAAAGAGAAGTTCCCAGAACAGGTTATGCCAGACTAGCAAAAGCTCTTTAGATTTTTGATGATAACATGGAGTTTGAATTTACCAGCTGCATCATGAAACTTGCAGACCGGTTTCATTTACAACTCCCTTAAATGTCACAGTCTGCTCTCATCCTCACCTGACACTGGTATTTTTTCCACTCACCTCACCTCTGCTCCACTCTGTCAGTCAGCCACACCCACCTTATCAGCCAAACTCCACTCACCTGGTCTCACAGCTGCTCCGGATCTGCAATCACCTCCCCATATGAGCTCCTGCTTCACTTCCCCTCGTCGCCAGATTGTTCTTTGACTTCAATGCAAGACTCTCCAGCAATACCCTTTGGACTGATCTCCCATTGCCGAGCCTGCCTGCCTGCCTGCCTGCCTGCCTGCCTGCCTGCCTGCCTGCCTCTGCCTCTGTCTCTGTCTCGGAAAACCTAACAGCCTTCTGTCCCGGATCGCGATACGTGCCTTCGTCCTGCCTGGTGTCTGTCTGCCTGTTCAGCTTTCCCCTGCTTTTGCCACGTCAAGTGAGTTTCAAGATCTCCACTCCAGTGAGTTTGCCTGCCTCAGAGACTCGAAGCTGACTATCGCCGCTGGCTTCTCCGGTGACATCTACTTCCTGAATCTACGCCATACTGCCAAGACTGTTGTATCAATAAAAGTCACTACCAACTTTATTCTGTGGTGTGTTGTGCTGCAACTGGGTCTTGCCATTACCCGTTACATTAAAATGCAGAGAACTTAATGTCCTTTCAGTTGGCCAGCAAGAATTCTATTCTTGAAAACTGGACAAGGCAAAAGAGAGCAGGTTTGGGGTTTTTTTAATGTTGATTTTGTATTACACAATTGCAACCATAGGTTATTTTTCCTGCAAAATTATTACTTTAATGGGTTTTCACCGGAGTCACAATTGATTTGGGCTTGAGCTTTTTACCCTGAGAGGGTTCAGTTTGTCCCATCTCCAGGCTTTGTACCTTTGGGCAAGTTGTGCCATAGGATTAACTTTTTTGACAAGTCATTGTTCTAAAAAAAAAAAAACAATTTGATAACTTGTTTTTAGTATATAGCACTAAGTACTTGTATAAGTATATAGAGTAACTATTATTTAAAATAAATACCCTTTTTGCAGTAAAATCGTCAAATTTAAAAAGTGGCTCATGTTACCCCGTTCTATGCTAATGGTTAAAAAGACCAACCAACTGACATCAACTAGGGGGGGTTCATTACTAGCAGAGCAAAAAACTTGCCCTAAACCCTGTGCTGAAACCCACAGTGGTGCTTGACTACGTCAAATATTTCATACGTCTGTAACCACTGGCCGTGGCTGAAAACTGCTCAGTCTTGTGTTTGCTGGAATCAAAGGGCAGGTGCCATGCTGTTGAGCTGTCTTTAAAAAGCTGCACAACCCAGTCTGACCATTGTTTCAGCATCAAAGGTTAACTTGCTTCCTGTTCGGGAGCTAGTGCCTCGGTAGGGCACAAAGTTAAGGATAGAGTATATAGGTTGGAGCTTGCCGTGGTTTCAGTCACAAAAACACACTTACTGTTTCACTGCTCTGTGTTTCCTCCTCAGATGACCACAGCAGGGTGAAGCTGAGGCCGCTGGCTGGGAAGGACTCCAAAAACACGGACTACATCAATGCCAACTATGTGGATGTGAGTGCTTCCACTGGGCTATCTCAAGCAATGATGTGTGTCTGTGTGTTTGTATCATAAGGACAGTCATTGCAGAGATGAGTGACAACAAATTCACAACAATAATGAATCTAAAGATATTTCCTATGATTTTGGAAGAATTTTGATTGTAATGTTATCAATTCAGCCTTTCGAAAATAGCGCCGCGCTAGTGGCAGCCTGTTGCAGTAGCTCCAGTAAATGTCTTGTGTGTTGTGTTTTTTCTTGTTTTATGTTGCGCTTTCTCTGATAATACACTGTATACGAAGGATTTACCAAGCTGACATGGATACTGGTCAGCTGAACGCATTTCTGTTGATACTCCTTGCACCCTTACCCAACACAATAACTTTTGTTGTGTTGGGTAACCATGCCAATGGGAGCGGGAGTATTGCTTACCTCCGAGATCAGCTGATTACTCTCCAGACCTACACTACCCCAAATCCCAGACAAGTTGAAGAGGAGACGCCGTGGATGCAGGGCCGGTGCCAAACGGAGAGCAAGGAGGAGGAAATGCAAACCTTTTCTTCCATCGATAATGGGGAATGTGAGTTCCCTGGCGAATAAGATAGACCAGCTTGGGGCACTTACAAGGACACAGTGGGAATATCAGGAATGCAGTATTATGTGTTTCACTGAGACACGACTGCAGGAAAATATTCCGGACTCTAACGCCACCGTCCCCGGCTTTCAAACTATATGGGCTGACAGAGACTGCAGCAAGAGAGGTAAGAAGAAAGGAGGGGGGATTGCAGTGTTTGTGAACAACAGATGGTGTAATCCTGGACATGTTACTGTGAAGGAGCGTCTCTATAGCCCAGATATTGAACTGTTAACCGTGAGTTTTCGTCCATACTATCTACCGAGGGAGTTCACATGCCATCATTATTAGTGTTTACATCCATCAGCTGATGCTGACGCAGCGTGTGACGTCATCAACTCAGTCACTGCCAGGCTACAAAAACAACACCTGAATGCATTCATTGCGATTTCTGGAGATTTTAACCACACTTCTCTCTCTGCAACACTCCCAACTTTTCAGCAATTTGTCAACTGTCCCACCAGAGACAATAAAATGCTGGACTTGCTGTATGCAAATGTAAGGGATGCATACAGCTCCACTGCCCTCCTCCCCTTGGAAGATCAGATCATAATCTGGTACTTCTCACCTTCCCACCTACACACCCATTGTTCGGGAGCAGCCTGTGACCACAAGGACTTTGAGGAGGTGGACACAGGAAGCACATGAGACTCTGCAGGGGTGTTTTGAGACCACAGACTGGGATGTACTCTGTGAGCCCCATGGAGATGACATCAATTCCATGACTGACTGCATAACGGAGTACATCAACTTCTGTGTTAGTAACATCATACCCACCAGGACTGTGCAATGTTTCCCGAATAACAAGCCCTGGATTACCTGAACGAGCTACTTAACAGGAAGAAGAGAGCCTTCAGGGATGGGGACAGAGACCTACTGAGTGTTCAGAGGGAGCTGAAGTGAAACTGAAGGAGAGCAAGGAGGTATACAGGTGGAAGCTAGAGAACAAGCTCCAGCAGAACAACATGAGGGATGTGTGGTCAGGAATGAAGATGATCACAGGCTTCAAGATGAAGGGGAAGGCTGAGGGAAACCTGAACAGAGCCTGAGCCAACAAGCTGAATGTGTTCTTCAACAGGTTCGGCACACAGCCCTCAGCTTCCTCCTCCCCCGCCCTCAGCCACACTGACCCCTCACCCTCCCTGCCCCCACAGCTGCTTCCCTCTGACACGTTTTCTGTGATCAGTACTAACGATTTATTCTGTGCGTCCCTACACCCCGCGACCCCCACCATGGACTTCAATACAGCCCCATCATCACCTTCCCCCACGTCAGAACCCTAGTGTTGGCCCATCTCAGACCTTAGGTGACCACTTCCCTGGACCCACTGCAGTTTGCCTACCACCTCGAGGTTGGTGTTTGGGGTGCCATTATCTATCTTTCAACAAGCCCACTCTCACCTGGACAACACTGGTAGCACTGTGAGGACCATGTTCTTTGATTTCTCCAGTGCCTTCAACACAATCCAGCCTATAGTACTTCGAGATAAGTTCCAAAAGATGCAGGTAGACACCTCCACAACCTCCTGAATTGTAGACTACCTGACGGACAGACCACAGTTTGTGCGACTGAGGGGATGTGTGTGAGCAGGTGGTTAGCAGCACAGGAGCACCGCAGGGGACTGTACTCTCACCTTTCCTGTTCATCCTGTACACCTCAGACTTCCAGTACAACTCGGTGCTGGGGACTGCTCTGGAGCCCCTAGAGTTGGTTGTTGAGAGGAGGATGCTGCACAAACTGCTCAGCATAATGGACAATAATTCACATCCCCTTCACAACCTACTGGTCAGACAGCAAAGTGTTTTCAGTCAGAGGCTCCTCCAACTCCGCTGTAATAAGGACTGCTACAGGAAATCATTCCTGCCCACTGCAATTGCATTATACAATGACTCCCCTCTTTGTCGGGAGAGGAGACTTATCCTCTGAGTGGCAATGCACAAGACTCTTTCTACATTCAAATTGCACAGCTAGAGTTACATTTTAAATTCTACTTTTATCCTATTTATTTATTTTTTATCTTTTATTATAGTGTCCTATTGTATTCTGGTGTGTGTGTGTGTGTATGTGTATATATATGTATATGTGTGTGTGTGTGTGTGTGTGTATGTGTATATATATGTATATGTATATGTGTGTGTGTGTGTGTATGTGTATATATATGTATATGTGTGTGTATGTGTGTATATGTATATGTATGTATATGTGTGTGTATATGTGTATGTGTATATGTGTGTGTGTGTGTGTATGTGTGTGTGTATATATATGTGTGTGTGTGTGTGTGTATATATATGTATATATATACTTGTAAATACATTGTTTGCACCTGCACCTGCCTATGTGTCAGGTTGGTGTAAGTGATGTGCAATCTTGTGATTGATGTTTAATTGCTGCTGTAACACTTTAATTTAATTTGTTGTTCATCTATTAGGGTTACAATGAGCCTAAAGCCTACATCGCAGCCCAGGGACCTCTCAAGTCTACTTTTGAGGACTTTTGGAGGATGGTGTGGGAGCAAAATACCAGCATCATTGCCATGATCACCAACTTAGTGGAGAAAGGCCGGGTACGTTCAGACATGCACACAAACTTGGTAGATTGTTGTACATTTAGGGTTCCAAAATGTTTCACAACTTCTTAAACTCAAATATAAGACACACTCAATGACGAGAAAAATAGAGGCCCATAAATAGTGCTGCTCTGGATAAAATAGCTGCCACTGTTTTGTCAGGGCTCCTCATCTCATAGCAGACATTTTTACTTATCAAGCACAGTGTATAACAAACCAATTCCAGGCCCTGATATTGTGCATAATTAATGTAATTAATTTTCCTTCTATGGCAAGTCAAACTGTCCACTGCAACGAAGGCCTTTGGACCTGTAACATCCTCTTGCTAGAGCTGATCATATAAATGTCATTGTTTTGTGCAGCTGTCCAAGGTTAATGGATGCAATCTCCTCTATAGGGGAGCTGTATTTGACTTTGATTTAAGTGTCCTCTGAACAATCATAAGCCAATCTTATAATGTGACTGAGAGCACATTTCTGTTAGTACTCATCATTCTCGTGGAGGTATAATGTGGCACATCATGATCATGTGTTTTTCGAAGGCTTTCAGCCCATTTTTGGTAAGCAGGTCACAGTAAGTGTAGAAAAGCAGTTGCAGGAGAGCCTAAAGCATGTGCGGTTTATACATAGGGTCACCAAGTTCATGTAATTTATTTTATCTCACTTTGGTACCCTTCTGATTGTGTTCAGCCCTGGAGAAAATACTTTTTCTTTTACTTTTTACATTTTCCTGGTTCAACACATACTTGTCTGACATTTCTTAGACCCACCACAATTTGTTTACAGTTATGCAATGTGATTCATACATGTGTGTTTGTTCAATAGAGAAAATGTGACCAGTATTGGCCAACAGAGAACAGCGAAGAGTACGGCAACATGGTGGTCACGCTGAAAAGCACTGAAGTTCATACCTGCTATACTGTTCGCCACTTTATTTTGCGCAACACTAAAGTCAAAAAGGTGAGAATGGGAGGGGGAAGTGGGACTTCCTGGTACAGTGCGAATGAAGTGGGCTGACCCGGTATCATGGAAAAGCCCATTTAGATTTTATATCTGTTATCATTATAATAAAGGTTGAAAAAAGCCAAAGTCTATACAATTATATCAAAATCCTTGTTCCCTTAAATCTACTATTACAATAATCACCAATTAATTACACGGATCAGATTGTAATATCTCTTAAGTCATGAGCTATTTAATGTAACAAACTTCTCAAATCTCTTCCTTCTCTCCTTTCCTTTTTCTCTTCCATTCAGGGTGGAAAGGGGAACAACAAGGGCCGGGCCCAGAGCGAGCGAACGGTGCTCCAGTATCATTACACCCAGTGGCCAGACATGGGTGTCCCTGAGTACACCCTGCCCGTCCTCACCTTTGTCCGGAGGTCCTCAGCTGCCCAGATGCCTGACATGGGGCCCATGCTTGTCCACTGCAGGTAACGTCACTACACTTCTTTCATGACAGTCTACACACTGACACTTCTATTACATAAAACCTTTTAGAATAACCAGGAAACACTTAGGGAAAGGTGGTGGATAATATTTGTAAAATCCATAGTGAGAGCAGAACATTTGTGGTCATTCTGTGCCTATTTCAGTTTGCACACTGTTGGTACACTTTTTGTAAAAGATCTTTTTTTAATGTGAAATAAAGGCATCAATTTAATCAAGTGCAAAAAAATGCTACAATCTTATTCAATTTTTAGTATTTGTGAGAAGAGATATTACAAATTAACTTTGAGCTGTTGACACCTTTGTGATTTTTTTTTACAATCACAGCCACTTTTACCACAGCTGCATATCTAAGCAGCATCACTGAACATGCCGTTTCAGTTGCCAGTTTGCACTGTGATGGTCGATAATAACTTGTCACACCGCCTCACTGCTGTGGCTGCAGACGCACCACTCATTACTACCATTTTATACTGGGACATAGACGCACAGACATCCTCCCAATCATTATGCAAGAAGCAGAGCACACGAAAACACACTACCATTCACTCTGGTTCTACAGAAACCTTAACATGTTAATTGTATCAATGGCCATACTGTCAACTTGTAGAAACTGTTGAGCAGCACTATGCTGTACTTTTAATATATGTTCTTCTTTTCTTACTTTAACTTGATCACTTCTGAACAGTAAAAACCTTTTCATCACAGATGAGGGGAAATTTTCTTAAATATGAAGTACAATGCCTTTTGAGTCAGACTTTTGATTGCATACACAAACATGGATATTGTGCCTGTAAAGGACCTATCAAATTTTTAGTTTTTCATTGTCAGATTTAATTTACAGTTTTGCCTGTGGACAAGTGACCACACTAATACAGTCACTGTCTGACGTGACAAGATAATTACATGCACAGAAGTGATGGAATCTGCCAAAACTGAGTCATAGAACTTTTTTAAGACAATGTCTGCAAAACATCAATTAGATAATATTATCCCATCAAAAAGCTATCAAAAGCAGTGGGCTTTTAAATCTGCTGCTGTGCACTCATAAATCTGGACTTGCACATTGATTGATTAGACTTTGTCTTGGTTTTTGGTGCATAACAATAAACATAGTAAGTAGAAAAATAATAATCTGAAAAATCAAAAAAATATTATAAAAATATGTGCAATGTTATTTAAATGAACCCGGTGTGCCATTTTGTTCAGGAACATGCAAAGTACTCACCAGAGAATGTGCAATAGTTGACAGTGTGCAGTATAAGGAATATATGAAATTTGCTAGTAATCCAAAAAAAGATGTGTGTTAATGTAACGCATTGAGTCAGATGCCGTAGACCTTACATTAATGTAACATGTAATAACTATGGAGGTTGTTAGCCCTCAGCTAACAGGTGCTAACAACCAGCCTGTTCAAGGTGACAGTGTTGTGCTGTTTTGCCTCCTCACCGTTCTCTAAAAAAGGTGGAAATGGGGGTGGGGGCTTTGTTGTTTTCCACCTTTTAAGTTGGCAACACTGTAACATGCTGTTGTGTTACACTTCACGCCTCCTTTGCTTGTTGAATGTAGACATGCTATCTTAAATCACACATCTCCATTATACCGACATTGTTTGGTTCTCTGTTAAATTAAATAAAAAGCAAATCCGGCATAATTGCACAATTTTTTTTTGTACAATGGGCTAGTGTCCGTAGGGGTCTCTGGCCTTGTTGATGAGGCCAGCTGCAGTTTGGAAAAAACTGTTCTTGTGGTGTGAGTGTTTGGTCCGCAGCGTTCTGCAGAGGGGAATGTCAAAATGTTTATATTCAGGGAGGGAGGGGTCAGCCACAATCTTACCTGCAGGTCTCAGGCTCAAGGGATTTTTACTTTGAAACCACCAAATCACAGTGGGCAGAAAGCTGCTCCTACAAGTATTGTGGATAACAGTGAATTAAACGCATGGGGGGAAAAAAAAGGCATTTAAGGGGCTGACCATATAACTGCAATGTCCCTGAATGAACAGTATGTACACCGATCAGCCACTGATAGTTGAAATTAATAACATTGACATCTCGCTACAGTGCAATATTCTGCTGCCACACCACAAAAACTGCTCAGGGACAGCCAGAGGAACGTGACAAAGAGCCTAAGGCATCCACCTGGCCTCAAAATGCCCCAGATCCAAATCTGATTGAGCTACATGGGATGTGTCTGAAAAATTACGATTCATGCAGTGCTGTTGGCATGAGGGGGTTTACTTTGTCTGAAGCAATGTTTGGGTGGGTTTTATGGGTCAAAGAACATCCAAATGAATACCAGTACCCAGGGTTTTCCACTAGAACATTGTACTGTAGCCATGATCAATGTCATTCACTTCATCTGTCAGTGATTTTAATGTTGTGGTTGATCGGTGTAAGTCTGAAACCCTCATTTCCAAGAAGAATTTCACATCTGGTTGAATTCCCCTATAAACCATATACATGTATCATCTTTCATCTCTTCTCCTGCTGACCCTCACTCTTACTGTGTTGTGTTGCAGTGCTGGAGTGGGTCGGACGGGGACGTATATCGTCATCGACCACATGCTGCAGCAAATCAAAGACAAGAGCACAGTTAATGTACTCGGCTTCCTCAAACACATACGCACCCAGCGCAACTACCTAGTCCAGACTGAGGTCTGTATATCTGTGTCTGTGTGTGAACTAAATGTTTGTGTTGCTCTCATGTTATGAGGGCTTTACGAAGTGTTACTGAGCCCATGTAGTAATCTCCTTTCAACAATCGTGTTTGACAATGTGGTAAACCTCGGCCCATCCTTGCTTGTGACTGACTGAGCCTTTCGAGGATGCCCATTTCATACCCAATCATGATACCATCACCTGTCACCAATGAACCTGTTGATCTGAGGACTGTCCCGACATCAACTTCAGAATAAGCATATATTAATAAAAATCCAATGAAGTTGAGGTAAAACTGTAAATTATCTTTGGACTGTTTTCAATTGAATGTGTCATTAATGATTAGCAAGTCATCATTCTGTTTTATTTAGCCTATGTTTTACACAGTATCCAGACTTTTTTGGAACCAGGATTGAAATGTCATAGGAATAAGACTATTACATAGATTACATATTACATACAAGATGAAAAATAGCTTTTTGGCTAATTCTGTTATTATTACTCATGTATTATGTGTTTTTTAATTTATTTGCACTGTTCCTGCTTAAATAAACTAAACTAAACATGCAATATCTTGTGTGGAAATATTGGTGTAATGAGTAAATGCCACTGCATCACGATTAGGATTCCTTCTGTGGGGATCAAGTGACATACCAAATTCATGGTAAAACAGTTAATAGTTTGGACTGAGGAAATCGAAGAGAGGTCGCGTAAGGATCAAATTGGAAAGTCATCTGGGAAGCATGAAAGCGTTCAGTAAATGTTGTTACTAAGGGTTAATTGAAGGTAAAAGGGTAATTAAGAGTATAAGTGAAAGTTTTGCCCTGAGGACGATATTGGAGTAAAGGTCACGGCCTTACCAAAAACATTAGAATTTATCCTTCAGGGACCATGAATATCCAGAAGAAAATCCTTTTCTTCAAACATGCTTCATTGCTTCAATCCAAACTGCATATCTGGATCTTTTTAGAAATGTGTATGTGTGTGCAGTTATACTGATACATCATTGCATTTATATTGGTCTTTTTTAAACCCTTTGAACAGGCAGGATAGTCAATATCTCTGATGCTGCACAACATATTTCACATCTTAAGAAAAACCCAAAATGTTGTTAGAGCTGATCTTATTGCAGAATTGTAGTTGCAATGCAAATCTATCGTTTGGGCATGCCAAATAAGAACTTATAATTTCTGTGTGTGTGTATGTAAGTTAACTTGTGCTGATCTGCTATGCCAGCAACTAAACACCTATTTTGTCACATTTTGGCTGATCCAGGAGCAGTACGTCTTCATTCACGATGCCTTGATGGAAGCCATTCTGGGGAAGGAGACGGAAGTGGGGGCCAGCCAGCTTCACAGCTACTTCAACAGCATCACGACACCAGGGCACAACGGCAGGACACATTTGGAGAAGCAGTTCAAGGTGAGGGGATATTTATTTTCATTTAAGATTTAGCATAAACATTTTTAGATTGCCAAATAAAGGAATAATGAGCCTTGTCATCAAATCAAATTTTATTTATATAGCGTCAATTCACAACAAAAGTTATCTCATGATGCGTAGAGTAGGTCTAGACCACACTCTTTATTAGTTGTTAATTATCATGAGTCATATCTGGTTAGATTACTAACTAAATATTAGCTTACTTGCTGTAATAGTTTACCATTATTAGGTTTTTACTTATAGTATACTGTATTGACCATTGAACAGTTTTTTAAGCATTGAAGTAAATGATTGAAATATATGTTATATCAATTTAAATAAAAATCTGATCGCAGTTGGGATCAAAAGGTGAATTTCAAAGACCTCAGATTAATTAAATTAAATAAACTACATAATTTACTAGTGTTAAATTAAGTTAAGTGTTATCTTTCAAATTAGACCAAAACCCTGCCTGTACTCCAAATGGTTCAAGAACAGCTTTTAATTTACTTTTGGTATGCCCTGGATAGGCATTTAGGCAAATTTTATAGGAATGGGAAAAGGTTTAAGGGAATCCCTAGATTGTGTAAAAAAAAAAATTAAAAACTAAAAAAACTAATTGAAAAGTTTTCTCCTCAAGTCAGTAAATTAGAAACATGTCTGTTCAATCAATGCAGCTTTACAGCTTTTAGGAATTCTCATACTAAAAAAGAATTATTGTTTTTATGAGATTTCATCAAGACTTAATGCTCTGTTGCTCCTCTCGGGCACAAGTGAAAATAAAGGTAGCAATTAAATAATAATAAGATATCATTTGTATGTTATTGATAATTTAGCGCTGAAATAAATGTTCTTTTTCTCAGTGACTCAGGTATTCTTATCATCCAGCGCAGGTTTGTATTGTTTGTGGCTTTGATGAGGGTTGGTTGGAAGTCTTGACAGCAGGAAGGTACAAACTGTTACTTCATCACAATATGCTGCAATTGAGTCCAAGGTCTCAACTAGATGGAGTGTGTGTGCAAAACAATAGCTTCCTTTGTTATGGTATTGCTTTTATTCTTTCATGACAGGATTAGAATTGTTTGCCGCTGAATTTAGTCATTGTTTGTAGCTATTTTATTTTTTACCCTTGTCTTTCCCAACTTCTTTGAGCCAGTTTGGTTCCATGTCTTTTTATATTATAAGCTGCTTTTTTCACTTTTAGTTTACTTACAGAACTCCTGTGTGGTTGTTGAAGTATTGTTTGAAGAATCATAAGCTACTGATACTGTTCAATGAAAGGATTGAGAGACAGACACAGCGCACTTTATTCTCAAAAATCATAGTATTGGAGAAGTGCATTTTTGTACTGACAAGAAACTTGTATAGTTTTCACAAGTTACATAATAGACCCCAATGAAAAGGATTCACTCAATGTGATCAATCAATTTATACTTTTTAAATGTGTACAACTTTTTTTCTGAAGTCTAGAGTACACCATTTTGGGAAGTATGCTTGTTTGCTTACAGGGAGTCCACTCAGAGAGGAAAAGTGATATTACTTTCATCAATGTGTGGACAATACAGAGTGTGTTTAAACTACAGTTTAGTGATACAATATGGCATTAACAGCAACAAATATCTAGAATATCTACAACTTAAATCCATAATTCTGTCAAAATTGAAACCTAACCAATCGGACCTAGAACTACCTCCCACAGTAAAAGATTTCCTAAACCTCTCATCCCCCAAAC
>JBBPCS010068970.1:0-16766 GCA_037974645.1 Hollardia meadi
GTGTGTGTGTGTGTGTGTGTGTGTGTGTGTGTGTGTGTGTGTGTGTGTGTGTGTGTGTGTGTGTGTGTGTGAGAGGTCATTGCTAAGAGGCCCATATCGTCATGGTTCATGTGGTACTGTATAGTGCTCAGGATCAAGATGAAGTCACCCTCTTACAGAGTGAGTTAGCTCTTTTCTTGACATGCAGTAAGTTATCTTATCGTGAATGCATGAAGAATGGTCATGAGTTATAATCTGAACCCATTAGGCAATTAATTAAATGAATTAAAAGACCAAATGATAGCAATGGAAAGATAATGTTGTGTGCCTTTTAATGTTTATTGTTTATTTTTTTGCCAGAACAGACCACACCTGAAAAATAGAGATATAAATATTTAAACATAATATTTTAGTTGCTGCTGTTGACAGATTGAAGTGACAGATTGCTGCACCTACAGTTTCATCATATACTTTGTCACTCCCATAGAAAAGACACTGTTTGTATGGATTTCTTGCTGCTGCATAATGTTGCAAATGATAGTCATTTGATCCAGCTAGGGGTGGGCAATCTGATGATTTTAGATTGTGATCAATCTTAAAGGCATCCACATTTCACTTTTCAAGAAAACTGGAGCAATTGTGATATTTAATGTTCTCTTACTTATGTTTCCAAACTTCAGCTTCAGCTTCATTGACTAGCAGATCTGCGCTGACAACCTTATTTCTTATTGAGTGTAAGAGCACCAGGTGTCCATCAGTAGAGCAAATGTGACACATCACATTTTTATTTCTCACAACAACCATTCAACTTATCTTCCTCTAAAGTTTAACATCAAAATAAATAAAATAAGACTTCAGCCTAGTACTAACTTGAAAAAAAAACATTCCTTTTACTTCATTTCAAGTGCACATTGTATTTACAGCATATTGCAGTAACTTTAACAAGGCAAACGGATCAAAACGAAGTTCTTTACTGAAGAACCAGTGTGTATAGTCAGCATGACCTGCACCAACTTGATTCTACTGAGTTCTCTCTTGTGGGTGTCGGTCAAAGTAGTTAGCAGCAAGGAAGTGGGGAAGCAGTGGGCCATAGCACTGAGCTAATTGGCTATCCCGGGGCTCCTGCTAACTAGATACTTGCTGCTAGCTCTTTCAACCTACACATGACAAATGGTGTTGTTGTGTTGCATAAATTAAACTTGGTTTAATCTAGCACACTGGACCGGACCGGCAAAATTGGAAACCTACCCAAGCCTAATTTCAAGAATGAGAAAAAAGACTGCAGTTGAGATCGTGGATTGTGATTCTGATTGAATAGAACACACTATTAATTTTTGGCCAGATTGCCGACCCCTGGCTCCAGCCCAACTAATAACTACACTAACTACACAAAACTACACTGTCACATTAGTGCTTCCCACGTACAGTTTATATGGGCAGCCTTTTCAAGTGAATTTCTCATATTTTTCAGATTGTTGGTAAAATCTCCTTCATATATACAGTATACAGTACAGGAAAAATGCCTTCCATATAGAAAGATAGCTCAGCCTTGGCTGATGTCAGCCTGGTTAGCATATTAGCACTTATGTTTCTGGTTTGTACAAGTCTGGTCCTCTTCAACCAAAGCATTGCTGCTCATGGACATCCAATACTGTCTTTTAGACCAGGTAGCTCAGTCAAAAAAATGATCCTAATCAAACAGCTCATTACCATTTCGCTCCAGCCCTCAAGGCTCTTCTCAGCAGTTTAACATTAAGATACAAATTGGAGCACAAACGTTTTAACTTTAAGACTGATTAGCAAATACACAATTATAGTAGCAAGTAAAAATACCAGGTTTATGGGCACAATTGCATATTGGAGTGTGTGAAGCTGCTCCTCTTCACTGTTGTTTCTCTTTGTCAAGGTGAAGTGTTGTGACCGCTTGAGAATGCTATGCTGTTATGCAGCTGTCCCTGAAATGTTGGATATTCAGGATCTTCCCACCTGCATGACCCTACATCAGATAGGTCAAACCCCTGATTTCAACTGGGAAACACTGGTGAACGGCAAACTGAAAAGAACAGTATTTTCAGTGGAAATGCAAAATAAAAGACTGTTTGAGTTGATGAACATTGTGTTTTTCACATACAAATCATTTCCACCTCACCTTCAAACACCTGTTAGTCTGACAGAAGCTGCTGCAACATGCATAACCAAATAAGCCGGCATTCCAATTGCTGATACATTATAACTACATAATGTTGCTGCTTGTTTTTTGCTCCAAAGTTATTTTATCATGTCTAGGGATCTTCCTATTTTAGCCTCAATGAGTTATTAATTAATATCATTGGTCTTCCAGACAGCTTTACCATCTGTTTGGAGCTCTAGACTGTTTAAATCCATTCTATTTTTTGTCCACATGACTGAGTTGCAGCAGTACACAGTGTCCATGGGGAGGTTCACTGTACACAAAGTCCATAGCCACTGAAGCTGAAGTGGTTGTGGAGAGGCAGTGTGAGAGCTGACATAAAGCCAGCTCAGGTTAATCCTCTGATGTGCTTGACTGGAAGTGTTGAAGCGTTGCACCATCTATAATCTTCCATATAGGCTAGCTAGAAACTGGTCTCTGGCTCACAGAGCAGTCCTCATGAGAGAACAAATGTCCACACCCAGTGTGCCTGTGTCCTTTTCAAGTGCTATCTTGAACCTGTGCACAGATCTGTGAATTGTGCTGAATTCTAGGCGGTAGCTTGCCACCAGTTCTGCTGGTTGAGATGGTCCACAAGGGTTTATAATCAGCTTTAAAATCGTCCAGAGTGACTTAGACTTCTGCCTGTAAGGTGGAACTGTTTTAAATGCATGGGATTTATTGAGTGCTACAACCTTTCTCTGTGAGGAAAATTAAATTGGCCATTCTTGTATTGACTGTATATACTATCAGTTTCATGTGTAGTAGGTGAGTCAAATACTAAACGTGATTGCACATCATTGTATCCATCAATGCTCAGACTTGTTTGACCTGTCTTTCTCTGTGTTTAGATATAAATGTAACACTTCACCAAGCATCACACACAAACGGATCCAGATCAGTGTTGGTAGTTCGCCTGGACTAGCAAATGGGGTTGTGTTGAGGACACATGATGAACTGTTTCCCAAGAGAAGAAGAGCTATAGAGGCTGCAACACTGAACATTCATGTTATTCCTTCAATGACATGTCCCTGTGGGAATGCATCCGAATTCTATTCCACAGTTTTAGTCCTCTGGCTCATTTGTTCACTCTACATTTAGAGTACATCGTACAGAGCATTCCAAACTTCTTCCATAGTTTACTTCAACATTTAAACTGTCATATCCTAGATGAAATGTAGATTAAATATGCATTTCTATGAGGAGTTTTATTGGCTATTTAGTCATTTATTTTAATTTTCAAACTACCCCAGCTCTTTAAAACAAGTTAACCATGTGTGAAAAGGATTTTGTTTTACCCCAAAGGAGTCAGTCAGGCATTTATCAAGGCCTGGCTAGCAGAGATGGGCTGTATCGCACGCACCTCGTGGCACAGTCCATTCAGTATGTAAAACCAGTTTCATTAGAGGAATAAACATTCCGCTGCATCCAAATCCATCTGTGTGCTCAGTAAGGCTCACTTAGTTCAATTAGCAGGACGGATAATGAATGAAGGACCTGCCCAGTAATTACCTGTCACGACTGGATTCTTTCTATCCTAATACTGGGCAATTTCCTAAATGATGATTGACTGCATTAATGATCAGTGATCAATTCATCATTTAAAACATATTCAATGCAAATTGCATGTTTTCTTGTAAATGAGAGCTATGTTTAA
Source organism: Hollardia meadi (assembly GCA_037974645.1). NCBI lineage: Eukaryota > Metazoa > Chordata > Actinopteri > Tetraodontiformes > Triacanthodidae > Hollardia > Hollardia meadi. Next base: position 3,807 of record JBBPCS010068970.1, read on the forward strand.
ACTTTTAACTATATCTGCATTGCAGTCACATTCAAGGTAATAGCTTCCACTTTTTGCCACTGTGCTACCTTCAGGGGTCTGTCCGGACTTTTTGGACTGTGGGGCACTGACGTATGTAGGGGTGGCATGAAGTACGTTCGCATGCATGCACGTCAGAATAGTGTTAATTTAACATTTCTCATATACTTTATTTACCAACATTACAATGTCTTACAGTTTCTTACATTCCTGTGTTTTTTAGTTTTGTTTTTTACATTACATTAAACTAAGTCCGTTTCAAAGATAAGTAGTCCAATTAATCACAACACAACAGGGTAGGACCATAAATATAATATAAAGCTTCTATACATTAATCTCTAAGTCCTAAAAGTCCTAAAAACCAATGCACTGTCAAATATAATTATCAGTCAGGTGGTTTGAACTAAAGTCACTGGGGTTGGGTAAGTTTCCAGTTTTACTAGTCTTTTTGGTGCCAGTTTAATTTTATATGACCTGACTAAACCGGCATTTGTTAGGTGTGGGTGGAGAGAGCTAGCAGCATGCGGCTAGTCAGCAGGAGCCCAGGAAGCCGATTAGCTCAGTGCTACGGGGCGCTGCTTCCCTGTTGTTGTGTTACTAGAGTTGAGAGTTGTGCACAAAGTGCTGCTATATTACTCTGACCGACGTCCAGAAGAGAGAACTCTCATCAGTAAGGAGTTGGTGCAGGTTATGCTGTCTAACGTTATGTTACACGCTTGTACTTCAGTATGAAGCTGTGTTTTGATCTTCTCTGCTTGCCCTGTTAAAATAACTGCATTACACTTCCCATAAGACTTTTAAATTAAAAGCACTGTGGCATTTCAATGGACATAAACTCTTAATTTCAAGGCTTTTACTGTAAAAATTGGCAGGAACGTGTTGTGGTCACACTTCTCACTGGGCAGATAGCCAATAATACTTCTGGATAATGGGCTGTTACTTGGCATGGCCCCAGGCCCCCCTTCTGAACACGCCCCTGGCTATATAGGCAATATTGGAAGTGGACGTTTGCCATGAATGAGCTATCTTCCTATATTGGACATACAAGGCACAAAGAGCCATTTCTAACCCATTATTATAACAACAAAAAGGGTTGCAGCCTACAAGTACTGATTATCAAGTACAAAAATAGACTGGGCTGCTCTGATCTCCTGACAACAGACTTAAGTCTCTGGTCACTGCATCCAGAGCAGTTTTTCAAGCATATATTTCAATACTTGGCACTGCCATTCCCAACTGTATTAGCACTGCTCCTTCTGGACACATCATGTCGGATTGAAACAATGTCGTGGGAACACAAATTGCACAAATAGTGTTGCATCAGCTTTGGGCATGGTTTGTTAATAAAATCTTAATTGATTCAATTATTAACAGACTGTTAACATCCCTAGTTTTATTACATGTCTATCAGTGTGCTATTAAGTTTTTGTTCCCATTTTTCTATGTTTTGTGTCTGTGTGTATGTGAAGCCCTACGTAACCAACATTCTGAAAGTTGCTATCATGTTTTTCAATTTGTTTTCTCCATTCAGTACCATCATGAAAGATGTATAATGTGCTAGCTGTTGACCTTTTTCATGATGTTATCCTACCACCATTATTTAAATAGCCTTGTTTGAATAGAGAATAAGGTGATTAATGTGAGCAGAGGCCCATTCACGTCAGGTTTGCTCCTTACAACTGCTGTACCTCTGACCCTCTGCCATACTGTTTCTGTCCTGTCTGTCACACAGAACTCTGCAATTATGCCTGATTCTAATTGTTATAAATACAAGGGCCCCTCTCGAGTGCCCATTGTGTAATTTGTGCATACAGCAATCCACATCCTTCTATTACATGCCATGCCTCTTGACCGCTCTCCCCCACATGTGGCCATTATGTGTGCGGTGTGTGTTAAGACACCTTCTCATATCCGACAATTACCAGTGAAGATGACGCCTATGCATTTTCTTTATAGACATCACTCATACAATCAATGATCCACATTTCTTCAACTGAGCGTTGATTAAGCCTTTTGAATCCTCATAGTCTTCACCACACTTAGCAGTTTTTGATAACAGATGGGACCTAATTGCCATTTTGAATACAAAACCTGAGCAGCGCAAGTGCAAGGGGAATTTAATGTACGGGAGGAAGAAGTAAGTCATGTAAACAAGGTTTACTGTAGTTAGACAGTCTTTATGGCAAATTGGATGCATCAGTACTCTTTATCTCACTCCAATCCAAGGTTAAAGCAAGTAAACTGCGTCAGTGTTTACATATACAGTACAGTGTCTAGACAGATGCATTTGAAAGGGACCCAAGTTGCTTTTGTTTTTGTAGCAAATAAAATTTTTTAACCTTGGTTACATAAATGTCTGTCTGGAAATTGCATAGTGCAGTTATTGGAAAGGAGATCAGCCCCTCACAGCAGAGGCGTTCAGAAGAGTGCAAGAACTCTCATATACTGTCGCTGTTTGATGACGTTTTTAGCCATAAATCGAATGTATATGCCAATTATGACAAAATTTCACACGAATGTCTAATAGGATAAAATTTTGAAGTGACGGCATGTTATATCTAAAAGGTCAAAAGTGAACTTCACTGTGACATCATAATGTTTTCTAGCCATTCAACAGCATAACTCAGGAACAGAAGAGGAGATTGTGACCATATTTCACATTTTGTCAGATACTGAGTTGTTGACTCTAATCTTTGGTGCTCAAGATCTTCTGTGCTGCCAGGTTGAAAATGTGTGTGAAGCATCCATGTTTCAGAATTTAGAGCTTCTTTGCAGCAACATCCATATTTGAAGCATTGTAGTCCACCACACATTCATTGGTTTAGCTGATGATGAGCTTCAGGTGATTGTTGTTGCACCATTTGATGAAGCTCTCGATCAGTCACTACATATATTAGGAGTCTGGACAGACATGGATGTAAACTGCAACCTGACTGGTGCATGGAGGCATACAACCTCGAGGCGGTAATTTGAGTGTGTTCTGGCCTGCTTCTTATTGTGATCATTCTTGATATAACAGACTTTGCTTTCTTGTGATTCCTAAAAAGAGATTTTGGGATCTCATCTTTTAACTATCCATGATCACAAGGCAAAATATAAAACATCAGTAAACATAAACAAATGATAAATATAGTCACGCTCTTTTGCCTTCTACAATTTTGAATCTGAATAGCATTATAATGTAATTATTAAGGAAAAAAACACTGAAAAGTATCTTAATTTAAAGTAACTTTACATTACACTGCAAAGTTTAGAGAACACCAAGTTGCTCTACTTAAAACACTTATTTTCATTATTTAAGGTTTATTGATTTATATAGTGATCACTGTTATTTACCTTGTAGAATTAAATGGATGCTGTTAAAGAGACTTGGAGCTTAATCAATGTCCTCCACAGCTGCCACACAGTAGTCTTTTTTACCTAAAAAGGCGGGGGATGTTGGAGCCAAGTCTATAAGCAGGAATAAATCCAAAACCACAATAATGTCTCTATTAATTTTTCATTTTCTGCCAAGGTGTTAATTCAGATGATGAAAGACCATCCTGCTAGGTCCCGTCACAGTGATGCACGATGTTGTCAGCTTTAATATACAGACCTTTAAGTTATGATGATGGTGCATCCCTTCATCACGTAGAAAAGCTGTATGGTTGGTGTTGATGGGGAGGCACTGAGGTGGCTGCAGCAAATGCTACTGAAGCCATCCACTGCAGCAGGTGATGACCTCTGCAGTTACTTTCTAGAGTTAGTTTTTGAGTTTACTCACGACTTCTAAATAGCGTTTGATTTAAATATTGTTACACTGAGTTTTGCCTTTAGTGTGTGACTGTGACGTTTGCTGGTAGTTTTGGAGATGTTAGTGGAATTTAGCGTTACACAAATGTCTCAGTTTTAAAGTATGCCGGTACTGGCCATTCGTTAACACGAGTCTGCAGGGATTTTACAAGTTACAATCACTTTGGATTAACCCTTATTGTATTCAGTGGTAATTTGCCTAATATTTCACTACATAACCTTGACAAACAAGTGGTGTTGTTTGTCTGCTTGACACACTTATTATGCCTATTATGCTCATGCAAACTTCCCCTTCCTCTGAGAGCGGACGTCTCTTGGCAGGTGATTGGTTCAGGTTTTGAATTGATGTTTACTGTATGGGGGCATACACCCCACTTAATTTTGCAATTTGTAATGTTTGTTTTGGCCAGAGTATTGGATCGCCAACAGTTCTCTAAAATGACAAGACTGCCATGCGTAACTATATCAACCAGTGAATAAAAACTTTCCATATATCATTTCGTCCGGGTGTGATTCCTGTTTAATGATTTCATCTCTTTCTCATCTTTTTCATGGTCGTTGAGTTATTGTTTGGTGACAGTGGTGTAAATTGCTCAGGCATTCAAGTATGCAATAGCACCAGGGGGGGAAAATGAAAGCTTCCCCGTAGGGAAGAGAGGCTTTTGCCAAGGGGGGCTTTGGGCTGCATGGCCTCTTGATAGTTAGATTGAAAATCCTTCCTCCGCTAAAATTCCTTTGTTTTTGTGGGGTGCATTGGAAGTAAATCCCATCTTCATATCTCAAAACTGTTGAATTAAATTATCCCCTTTTCATCATTTCCCGGCTGTATCTAAATAAAAATTGGAGGAAATTGCTCCAATGAACTTCTTTTAAAAATTGGAAGAACTTGATTTGCCAGCGTGGGAGTAGGAGTGGGACTGAACTGGAAGGCAGTAAGTATTTATTTGAAAGCCCGCATCACACTCTCACTTGCTGTATCATTAATGCTCTCTATACAGTAAGGAACTCTTTAGGTCAGATGCAGACAAATATCTTGAGTTACCCCAACAAACCGGTTGGAAACACAATAACTTGGCTGCTTTCCTTCCTCAAAGGCGACTAAAATTTCATTTCTTGCAGGATTTACAGAATGTCTTAGCTGGGACATCCACATGTACAACTGTATATTAAATTGTTAGCCCCCAAAGTGTTGTAATCCAACAGCTTTTAATAGAAACTGACCATCTGGACCCTTTTTCTAATTATACAATATATATACTTGATGAACGGACTCATCAACCACTGTTAAAATATGGAGTAAATATCCCCTGACACTAATGCAGTTACTTTGAAGCGAGCTTGGTACCTTTTCCTCCTAATTGAGATGTTTCACTAAGAGGGCGTCAGAGGTGATGTATGTGATGAACATCGGTGTTTCCCTAGTACAAGACCACTGGGACAACCGATCACAGGCAGCTGAGCTCTAATGAGAACTGCAGAAGACGATGACTTTCGACCCCCACCTTCAGCCTCTACTGTCCTTCTTTATCTCACTGCACCTCTGTGGCTCACTCGTTCTTCTGTCTTTGTCTCTCTTAACAAAAATCTCTGGAGAAAAGGCTTTTTTCAGTTGTGTTTATGTTACAGAAAATTAAAGCCAGAAAACAATGATTTAGGTGTTTGGATTGAGTTTAACTTGGGCAGTTCACCACAATTCAATCAGACGTGGCTATCTGTGGAATCTGTCCAGGACATTATAGTTGTTTATTTTGTCTGGAGTAAATCAGAGCACAAAACTGCTAAAACATATAACCGTATTTAGTACTGGCTGCTTGATTTTATATCTAACTCTTTTATATCCAGTTTATCAAATATTTTTGTATAATCTCCTTTGAATACAGGAGAAATGCACCGCTGTCAAGTGCAAGTAGGAGAGGAGATAGTACTTTCAGTGAGAATTGATTGCTGCTAATGATCATTGACGACCAAACAGACAAGGAAATCATCAGCCCATCTTCAACAGAGACGAGACAAAGTTTTGGTGTAAGCAGTGCTGGAAGTAACATTCTGTGTCACCCTGTTTGCCTTTGATCGTCAAAGTGAATCGCGGCTACGCACACTGCTGTCATCTATGTACAGTAGGATGAATTACGGAGGTAGTGAATCAGTGAGATTTATGACCTGTCTGGTTTGCGTTTTGGTGGTGGTGTGATTTATGTTTCATGTTGCTTATTGACCACACTGACTGATAGCGCCGAGGAGGCATGGAGGGGTAGTCGGAGTTGAGTTGCGGTGGTGTGATATGTCTGCGTGTGGGGATTGTATTGATTTTCCAGCATGCTGCTAAACATAAGTCTTATTTTTATTATTACCACTCTTATTTACTGAATATGTATACATTATCATTATTATCATTGTCTGGTTTCTTAAAATACAACTTTAGTCAAAACTACAGCATATATTTACATTTTTTTCCCTTTATATTACTGATTGTAGCGTCATGGGTAAAGAAGCTGGCGTGCCACCACAGTGCTGCAGTTACAGAGTCCCATGTTTGTGAAGTCTGGGTTGAGTGGATTATCTCAACAACAACCTCTACTACTAATCTATTTCACTCTAACTGGAGCGTTGTGGGGATATTCACAACTGTAGCCATGGCATTGGAGCATTCATGCTCTAAAGAAAAACAGAGATAATTGTAGATAATTGACATAGGCTTGGTTGGTTCTGCCCAGTTCTTAAAAAAACTTTGAATGTTTAGGTATACCTTTTGACAATCATATAAATTAAACATTCTCGATGCAAACAGCTGTGATACTGTTGAGGTTGATGTTCTGACAACCTGTGTGTAAAGGGAAAAAGATGCATTTCACCTACATAACTGTTATCTGCAACAGTCGTCCAAATAATACTGTTGGTATTGACCCAAGCACTGTCTGTGACACTGTTCAACCTGGCTGTGAGCCACCCACACAACAAAACACCTTCGAGTGAAAAAATACAGAATGGGGCCATTTCTAAATATTATGTTGTATCTAATTACTCAGTTCATTTACTTTGAAGATAAATGCACTTCAGTATATTTTCAAATGTTTTATCATGTTTTTTTTCTAGCAGTGCATCACAGTGCCAATCCCCCTGCTGAACCCTGGCGTTTCTAACAACAGTGGGCCAGTAAATATTGATTTCTTTGCAGCCTGCTTTATTAAAAACTGATTCGACAGAGTCAGTACACAAAATGCTAACAACACATTTCTTTCTGTGTAGCAATGCAGCTGCAAATGAAGCAGACCCTTCTGTTTGTCCATACATCATGTGCGTAAGGAAGAATAGAAACGGTGTCGAAACTAGCTACGTTAGTGGTGCCTCTGGTCAGGTGCCAGTGAAAAATGTAGTTGGGGTTTAATATAATGTAATGTGTTTTGAACCTGATGATGATGATGTGGCTCAGTATGTAATGTAATATAGAGTATAAAATATGCATAAACAATCATGCATATGCAGACATGCGAGCAGAATGTAATGTGCGGACTCATTGTGTATGGTGCATTATACCCATTGTGGTGATAAAGCGCCTTTTTAGAAGGCAGAAATGAATCCCTTTGTGACTCATTCACAATAATGAGTCAAATAAATCAGATTTATGGACCAAATTTAAGTAGAAGCTAATAAAAGTTTAAATGAAAATAAATAATAAATATGTCCTCCACTAGTATTACACATACTGTATATGCTATGCAAACGGAGTGTTGCATTCATAAATATCTGTGTGTGATTTCAGGCGAGGCAGCTCTGTGACTGGACAGATGGAGTTTTGAATCATGTCAAAACAACAGCATGAATGGACCAGTAGTTTGATAGTCCTGATGACATTTTAGTGACATTCATTAATCATTGTTGCTATGTGTCTTTATGCATCAATTGTCTACCAGGGGTTTAATGTTTTTTTTGGGGGTTTTTTTGTTTGTTTTTTTGCATTTTCTGTTGATGAAGTCTTTTTTTTAGATTTAGATGCTGCTTTCTGCTATTTTTTGGCCCTAGACTGTGGAACAGCCTGCCCTTAGATCTTAGAACAGCTGACTCCCTTGAAATTTTTAATAAGATATTAAAGACTTATCTTTTTAACTTTTAGCTTTAAATTTGGATTATCTTAATCTTAACTTTATTATGATCAAACAGTTTTTACTCATCTGCTTGTTAATGTTTTTTATTGTACTTTGATTAAAGTGTTTTATTTGTTTCTCTGTCACTTTTTGCTAGTATTGCTTTTTTTTTAAATTTAATTTAATTTTTTTTATCTGATCCTGTTAAGCACTTTGGGCTACATCTTTGCATGAATTGTGCTATATACATAAATAATAATAATAACAACAACAACAATAATAATAATAATAATAAATAAATAATAATTCTGCTGGCCTTCACAGCTCGTCTGAAGCACTGAGTTGTTTGTGTTTGGGTGGAGCTGTGTGAGAGAGATGCAGTGGGAAGGCGAGAGGTGATCTGAGGTGCGAGACACACAGACACACTTCACATTACTTGGGGAGTCTGTGGCTGAGGTGGTAGAGCGGCTGCCCACCTGAGCCGAAGGTCGGTGGTTCGACCCCCTGCCCCCTGCTACTTCTACATGTCGAAGTGTCCGTGAGCAAGATACCCCCCCCTAACCCTAACCCTAACCCTTTTGAATGGGTGAATGCCTACTTGTAGTGTAAAGCGCTTTGAGTGGTCAAGCTGACTAGAAAGGCGCTATATAAATACAGGACATTTACCATTACTTGGCTCCGCTGCTGAAACAGCAGTGAAACTGTAAAACTGAAATTCAAGGCAAAAGGTCCGAAAATGCATCACATCACCGATGCAACACGAACCACTAATGGAGTCTACTCAGGCTTTCTCAGTGCTAAGCCAATCCAGATGCTTTCATCTCATGCCTCAAGTGTCGGCCTTGAAAACATTAAGACCTAGGAGGAAAGGGGCGGGGCGCGTCTATCAAAAGGACAGAAGCGCCGAAACAACACTTATCTCGACACATTAATGGTGAACAAGTTTTGATTTTTATAAATTTATACAGTTATTTATACCCCCTCACCCTGTCTCAGACGGTTATTGAGAGCTGGTAACGGGCGCCTTCCTTCACTTTGAGTCGGCTGCAGACTACAGTGCACTCAGTGACCTGGCACGCAGACCGTGATAGGAGTGGCGCTGCTGACAGTGTGCAGGCCTGGATGTATTCTGTGTGGATACATGTCTAGTTGTTGTTGTGTAAGTGTGAGGATGTGTTTGTCTGCATTTGAGGGTGCTCCATGTGCGTGCAAAAGTGTGAGTGTGCATGTTTGTGTGTGTGTGTGTGTGTGTGTGTGTGTGTGTAGTGTCTGCTTTAGCTCCTGCCATGTCAATGAGGAGTTGGCACTGTACTGTGCGATAAGAGCAGTCAGCCTGCAGGCAGGCCTGGCCATCTGGACACATGGTGAGGAGCCGAGCCCAGACATCACTTTTTCAGTCCTTCCTCAGTGTCACTAGATCTCGGCCTCTTTCTGCTGTCTGTCCACATGTCAGTCAACAATAAGACACTGTATTTTAACCACATCCCTCTGTCTCTCCTTCTTTTCTCCATCTGTCTCTATATTTCTTTCTTTCTGAATCTCTCTCTCTCGCCCTCTCTAAACACCATCTTCTCGTCTCTTTCCTTCCCCTGCAGTTTGCTGTTTTGTGGTCCACAAGAGGTGCCATGAATTTGTCACGTTCTCCTGCCCAGGGGCAGATAAGGGGCCCGACACAGACGTAAGTAACCAAAGTCCAGCTGATGCCTCTCACGTGTTTGTCGGTGTGGAGGTTCCTTTCATTATACTGAAAGAACATCCGCAGTGTTACCAATATATCAACCAGGCCTGCCTCTTTTCTAAACACACATTTTCTCTTAGAGCTGCCATGTGTCCTCATTGTATTATGAGCACGTTAGCATCACTTTCCAAGCAACCTAGAGCTCCAAAGTGCATGTTAACAATGTGTAGACGGTTGAAACGATAACATCAGCCCTCTTAATTGTGATGCTGATAACAAGCTGAGCAAATTGACTCATAAATATAAAAGTATTGTTTACATTGAAGATTAGCATCTTTGTTTAAATAGATCTAGAGTGAGGAGCTCTAACCGTTTACTCCACTGTTACACTGCATATTCAAAGAAGCACATTCAGATGTTAAAATCAGTCGACTCGTGATTGAATCACTGCAGCAGCAGGTGGCTAATTCAGTTCATTCAATGTTAATGCTCCAGTCGAGCCAACGGGCGCCACCTTTAGGAGAACTGATTTAAATATTCCACGAAGTGACTCACTGTTTCCAACCCCCTGAGAAGAACTAGAATGTGGACAACGTATTCTCCTCCTGCCATAATGCAATCAAAGTCAATATTTTTCCTCCAAACTTAACATCGGTCGTGACTTCTCAAAATACCGGCCTTCATGCTCAGAAGAGCTCACGGTGCAACTCTAAATAATATTTCTTATTCATCTAGCAGGACTAAGTTCACACAAAAGCCAGTTGGCAGATTACTGTGTCATTAACAGTGACCAGTTCTGTCCCAGTGACAGATGGGAAGTGTAGGAGTGGTGGCCAAATCCAACACACCTGCATCTGTCTTGGCCAGGCCACACAGTACTAACAGCTGGTTGTTTGAAACTGTCTGAATTAATGATAACACTATAAAGAAAACACGACACCAGGTAGAATTTTAACAGTAGTCCAAGACTTATTGGCTGTAAGTGAAGCTCTAGTTGAAACAGCGGATGTATTTTATACATTATTTGTGAGGGTAAAAAGGATTTCTTTCATTGTACTGTACTCTGTATGACGCATTCAATCAGGTCTCCCATTCACCTCTTCATCAGCTGCTTGTACCAGCTACGTGCTTACCTGCTTGCTAAGTGTTAAACTCCACTCACATGCCTGCTTGCTTGGTGTGTAGCCTTTCTCCGCTTTGCCCAGCCACTGTAACTGGAGATATGTCAGTGTGCCATTCAAGATCATAAACCCAGACTCTTTAAATAGAGCACGCCGCGGACGACATGGCAGCAGAAAATAGTCTGAGCCGGTCCGTTCTTGATACGAGCAGGCGATGAGGTTCAGAGTGGTGGGGGGACATCAGGTTCATCGTTAGCAGGACAGTTGACTTTTAATCCCCTTTGACATCTGCGCGTGTTGCAGTGAACATTTTGTATTGCAGAGAACACATAAGTACATCGTTGTTAATGAATCTACAAGAAGCTCCTCATTAATGCCTGACACATTAAAACACAGCTGCCACAATTAGTCAATTAATCAATTAGTTGATTGAAGGTAAATGAGTTGCCAACTATTTTGAGAACCAATTAATGGTTTCAGTCATTTTTAAAGCAAAAATGTCAAACATTTACTGGTTTGGGCTTCTTAAAAGTAAGGACTTGTTGCTTCTCTTTGTCATTTATTAGAGTAAATGAAGATTCTTTGGGTTTTGAACTGTCGGACCAATAAAAGCAATTTGAAGACATTACACTGGGCTCTGGAAATTGTAATGAGCAGTTTTCACAATCTTTTGAAATTTTACTGAATAAACGATTAAACGTGAAAATAATTGGCAGATTAATCGATAATTACATACATAATTACATACGACATTAAAAGGTCTCTTATTTAAAATGGTAAGTTCTGCTTTTTCATATTGAGGCTATTTTCTTTGCTGTTGCATCAAAAGTCAAATATCAAAATATGTCTCCTTTCAGAATTCTTCAAAAACCCACAGCTAGTGTATGTATATTTTTGCTGTGTTCAAGCAGACCTTATTTAGCCTTTTACTTGCCACACTTATATAAGGATAACATGTTACATACTGTGTACCATACACTAATAATGCCTCACAGAAGATGAACTAATGTGTAGAAATCCAATCTGGCTAGAGCAGACTTACGCACCACAGTGTTAAATTATTCCCAGCCTTTTGTTCATGCAGAGACTCTGTATGACTTTTATAAGTCCACAATTCACGTCACCACATGGCCACCACAAACCAACTCTCCGTCTTTTAAAAATGTATCAAAATATTTGATGCTCCTTTTTAATATACATTTCTGCGCACTTAACAGCACTGTTGCCAGGGGCAACCACACATATTACGTAGCTTGCTGCCTCCCGGGCGTGCAATCCAGGAAGGCAATAACTCCCATGGCCAACAAATATCCTGAAGATCTGCAGTATCTAGGCTACCTGCATTTTGTGACTCATGTCTGTGTTTTATAACTCCCCTACTGGATGAAACGGAGCCACCAGGTCTTTTTAGTAGCAAACTCATCATGGGCTTCGCTTTAACGGGACAAGATTACCATGAACATTCTTCCTCACAGCAACAGCCTCAGGGTGTTGTTTCAAGGCTGCAGATACGCACACACTGTGGGTGCTCTGAGATTCAGTTTGAGGGTGCCATCTTTGAGGAGAGAACTAACACTTGATTCGTCTCTCAGTTTTTACAGGGATTGGCGCAGATGCCTGTCTGTTCACAGGCTTGCTGCTCAAACCACTTGATTGCTGATTCTCATGAGAAATTTAAAATTTTTGGTGAAACCATCAGGTGAACTGGTAAAAAAAAAAAAGAGAAAAGGTAGCAGTATGCAACAAATTAATTTTTTTAATGCTGTATTTTCAACACAAACCAAATGAGGAAATGTCTTAGGACAATGTAAAATAAATGGCATGTTAAATTATATTAGCTTAACCAAGTTACCGCTGCAATCAGAATTTGGCCTCAAGGTGATGATTTGTAGTAATCGGTATCACTTGTAAGCACATTCCATGCTAGTATCAATTAGCATGATTAAAGCACTTAATTTAACAAAACGTTTTTGTTTGACTGCCGAGTGTAACGTTACCTGTAGGTTTAATAAGTTCAGTGCTTTACAGGACAAGTCCATCTATAATGCAGGAGCTTCTCATTTCACTACAGGGGCTCGGCAGATGAAACCGAGAGGTTTGATGCGCTCGCGTTAGTGTGGGTGTGTGTGGCTGCTGCATCATTGATGTCCACTTAACCAGTGCAGCACATATGACCTGGGGCAGTCTGTGAGTCTTTTTGCACTGATTTCCCCTCTGTATAAACACACACACACACACACACACACACACACACACACACACACACACA
>JBBPCS010068981.1:0-16766 GCA_037974645.1 Hollardia meadi
GATTGTTTCACCTGTTCCTCATTGTCCTCCCTGTATTTAGTCTCTGTCTCCCCTTTCCTCAGTGCTAGTTCCTTGTAGTTATGTGTGCCCTACTCCAGTGTTCTTAGTGTTTAGTGCCAGTAGTGTTTTGATCCTCACTCGGCTGGTGAGTCACTTTTAGTTAAATAAATACATTACCTGTACCTGCTCAGCCTGCGGTCTCTGCGTTTGGGTCCTCGACCCCTGTCTCTAGTGTTTCCGGCACAAGCCGTGATAAAGTTAAAGTAACGACAATAGTGCTGAATTGAAAGTTTTTCAATTGAATTGCCACTTGTTATTTACCAAAATAAATAAAAATGCACACAAGGCAGCCACAAGTCTCCAGACATGAGAAAGCCAAATTTATAACTTTCGAGTGTGCGAGGGTCCACTAGGGTCCGCATGACGTGGACCCATCATCATCATCAGAGGTTGTATGCTTTGTACACTTGCCTCCAGTTTTTTGTTAGCGCGCAGAAAAGTCAGCCCCTCCTCTACACTATGACAAGCTATGGAATACATCTGACCATGTGTGGATGAAATTTAATCTTTGGTTTTTTCGGCTGTCGGTCGAAAAAAACAAAACAAATCTCAAGATGTTACCTATTTTCTGATATTTTATATAAAGACTACTCAATCTGAAAAGTAATCAACAGATCACTTGATATTTAAAATAATAGTAAAAATGGATAATTATGGAAAAAATATTAAAAGGCTGAATAATCAAAATGCCACCAAATCTAATTCTTTATTATCCTAAATGCTCGTTACAGCTTGTACTTGCACAGACCGGTGTATGTCCGCAGCTACGTCTTCCCATGATTGTGCAGTAGGTGTCCTGTTTCACCTGACCCCCAGTAGGGTATCGATGGCTAATTCTCTTCCTGGTATCACGGTGGTCCCGGCCTGTCAATCAACAGAGGGCAGACACCACAACATTAACCTCCACCTGAGTCCCCAAAGACATTGTCTGGTGGAGAACACAGACTCCATAGAGTTACTTTGGCTATCCATTACCATCTGATGTTGAATGAGTAACAAAGTGAATAGACGGGGGAGGTCAAAGTGGGCAAGGGTTGTTTGGCTCTACTGTCCATCTACAGGCGCTCATGGGAAAGAAGGTAATCATGGCACCAAAAAATGGAGAACAATGGCCACGTAAACTCTTAATCCTCTGTATTCTTTGGTGCTGAAAGGCAAACATGACTCCTTTCCTACTTGGGTTCTGAATCACCAAGGTATGCCACAAAAACGCATGTTCAAAAATCTACTTCAACAAATTCTGCTCGATCAAAACAAGTGATTCAGTCATTGCATATTCAACCCTCTATTCTAATGGAGGGAGCGAACTTCATTAGTCAAAGCCAGCTGTTGAGTAGTACGAGTTTTAATGAGTTGTCATGAGGACAGTCGGGGAAGCAATGGGTCAGTCCGTTCATGGAGGTCACAGGGCTGTCAAAAAGCCAAGTGTCTCTGTTCTGATTTCATGCCAACTAAATAGAGAGCTATGTCTGCGTGTCCTGCCAAGGCTGCTGTAAATATACCATTATGTAAGGGGAATCAGTTTCAACTTTAGGAAAAGGAAACACGGCTCAGGCTTGACATAAAGTTCAGAGCTTGTGCTGGATACAGAAGACTGGAGACTAAAAAAAGAGATAAAAGTGAGTTGTTCAGTGTTGGTTGGTGCATTTTGAGGGATCGTAACTGCCTTCTTGTACGTTTTAGCCCATTTACCACAAATACAGCATCTTTCTTTTTAAAATAGCGGAAATTAGTGTAAAATATGTGATGTGTAGCCCTTAATATTTTTACTTGGGTTTGAAATGTTTAAAGCCAAAATTGAAACTGTAAATATAAATCACAAATGACATGGTATGAAACCACAAACATTCTGTTCATGCTATTTATTACAGTGGTGGCTTGCGATAAACGTGAGATTAATTCTAGACGAATCCCAAACATCTTTAAACTATGCATGACAACACTTTGAGGTTTATTAAAATACCTTGCGAGTGAACCATTTAGACCACTGACAGCTTCAGCGACTGACTGAGGGATTAATGTCCCATTAAAACGTTAGGAGTGTTAAGTTTTGGTGAGCTGTTGTCATTTGTCACACTTATAGGCATTGCCGGGAGGCTGAAACATTACATTAGTGATACAGGCAGACTGATACTTCACGAGGAGGCTTCTGGAAAGGCGAATACAGATCCAAGAATTAAACCTCAAGCAGCTCTGCAGGGGAGCTCTCTAAAGTCAACCTTGCAGATAGTTTGTGGTGCGCTTTCAGCCTAGTATCATCATCATATTGTCAGAACTAGTGAAACGACCAGCAACCTGGTCTCTGAAGGTCAGGTGGTGTCTGTGAAAATCTCCACTCATTGTCAGCAAATGAGTCATAAGCAATGATCTATATGGTTGAAATACAGCAAAAACTCCTGTTAATCCATGAAGCAGCAGCTGTACACTGATTTAAAAAAAACCCAAACATCTTTACATACATGTGTAGTAACTCAGTCAGTTTTATTTACAGCACACGTTTGAAGCTAGAGAACCGACAAAACAACATCAGCAAATTTCAGCCGCACACTCACGAACACACAAACAGCCAACGTCATCGTCAGCATTTCTTTGTCTCGCCACTTAGATCACCACCAATCTTTATCTTTGACCCAGCTTGCCTGCACTCCCCCTGCGCTGCAGCTCTCTCAGGCTGGCTGCGCTTTGGCCAGCTTTGTCAGAGAAAACAACGAGGATGTGGCGTGGCAACACAGAAAGGACTGCTGCGATGGCCAAAATGAAAACACGCTTATCTTGCCAAAGCTGATGGGCGCTGTCAACTGGCTGTGAGTCAACTTCCTGTTGACTCGCTGCCCAATTACTTGTCTTAATACAACTTGAAAATAACAACACCTACAGTACATCACAATGCTGTTTGTTGATTTCAGCTCAGCATTCAATACAATCTCCCCAATGAAACTGAAATTGGAATGAATGAATGTGTGCTCAGCCCCCTCCTGTTCACACACCCATGACTGCAATCCCAGACATGGAGAGAACTGTGTTGTGAGATATGCCGATGACACCGCCATCATTGGGCGGATTTCAAACAATGATGAGAATCCATGGAGGAAATCTTGCAGGGTTGGGCACAGAGAACAACCCACTGCTCAAAGTCAACAAAACCAAGAAGCTTGATGTAAGAAAAAAACACACCCATGTCTACATCAATGGAGTTGAGGTGAAACAGGTGAACAGTTTCAGGTTACTGAGAATCAACATCACAGAGAACCTGTAATGGTCTTCACACATGTAAACCCTGACAAAGAAAGCTCAGAAACTTAAGAAGGCTAAATAAGTTCATATTAACTTTTACAGAGGAGAAAATAGAAAGTATTCGGACTGGAAACATCACAAACTAGCATGATTCGTGCACGGCCCAGGACAGGAAGGCTCTGCAGCGGGTGATTAAAACCGGCCAGAATATAATTGGTACCCATCTACCGAGCATCAGTGATATCGTTGATGTGTTTGTGGAGAGCACAAAGGATACTGAGGGCCCAAATATACTCCCAAATGGACACATACATGAACAGCTGCAGACACCACAGATGGATAGCAGTTCTGTTTATGCTACTCTCTGGAGTTCGCTTAGAAGATGCATTCCACACATGCGAAGACGTATTCTGTGGCTTGTCGTAGCGTATTGTCCTCTGATGATGAAATTTATGTTGTGGACACCAGCAGACGCGGACGCGGAAAGTATAATTTTCAATTTAAGAGACAACATCCACTCCAGCCACAGCCTGGTCAACCCTGCTGCCATCTGGCCATACAGAAGTATTGGCTGTGGTAACAGCAGACAGTTGGGATTTGTGGGTTATTTATCCATTATTTTATATAGTTTCTGTCTTCTGTGTGTAGCATAGGGAACTATAGCTCAGATTTCCTCATACAATCAGATTTATCTCTACTTTCTATCACAATAACTCACGTCTAATATTCACCTCTGACAGGCCTTTCATTCTCTTAAAGCAATCTACCAAATGAAAACAGTGATTAATGCTTCTATGACACATGACCAGAGTGAATTCATTCTATAATGAAAGTACTTCAGGCGAATGAAAATCATGAGAAGCACTTTTCTTATGGACCAGCTGTCAGGGTCTTTCTTTTCTTGACATTTTTGTTGCATCTCTCTGGTCAAAGGTCTTCACCATTACCATATCTACAGCTTACCTGCCTAAATCCAGACTTGAGTTATTTCTGTTTCATTTTTGACAGCACATCCACACTCGTTCCCTTATGGTTCTCGGGGAAAGACAGAATAGGTGAGTTGCTCTTCCTCCACTAGTCTCACCATAAACCAGAAATTAGGTTTCCATAACCCAGTCTGAAAAGTTCAAAGGGCTTTCCCAAAGGCCAGGCTGACTCAACCTACCAATTCTGGCTGTGGGGACTGCAGGTGTGCATCTGCCCTGAAGCCCTCATCAGTGCTGAAAGGTGATATTAGAAGGCATTAGTGAGCAGAGCAACAGGTACTTTGTCAAGTCCACACCTTGTTTCTTTCTCAAGCGTGAATAAAGGGAAGTTCACTCCCTTCCCCGAGTGCTAGGACGTCCGTCTACATCTTTTCCTTCCAACATAATTATTACTGGATCTTTTATCTTTTATCTTTATTGTAGCATTTAAGATGGAAGCGCTGATATCTCAAACATTTGTAAACAAAGTGATGTGAATGACATGTTATCCTGCAAAAACAACAAGAAGAAACTTAAATCTCGTACTTTTCACAATGAAACTACAAAAAAAAAAAAAAAGATTTAGCAGTGGCATCCTTATTTGCATTTGTGTGAGAGAGGCTTTTCATTGAAAACATCCTGTATCTAAATCATAACAAATTTGGATGTTGGACAAAAGTCATGGGAGATCATTTGTTTGGTTTTTACACATGCTAGTATTCATATACAGCCAAGAGTGATCCATTTCAGCATGTGACAATTAAAGTAAGGCTTTAATAATGGGAGAATTAAGCAGATACACTGGACAGTATTCATGTTAAAAACTAAAATCTATCACTTTATTTTAATATCTATCAGTTACATTCACCAACTACATACACTACATACAAAACACCTATTCTCTTTCTTATTCACCTCTATTAGCAGTTTGTGAAATCTAATTTCTGCCTGAACATTCTACATATAGGCCTACATTATATCTTCTGGCCTATTTCTCTCCCATCTGTTGCTTGAGATTTTTGCATGAGAACAGCTTTACTGGGATGGATTTACAGGCAGGCTGGGAGCCATGAATTCAGGAGTGTGTTCTGTTATCTGCCTCAAGCAGCCGGTGAAGTGAAATTTGACCCAGCTATGAGAATGCTTTTTTGCTAAGCATGGTTTTTCTTCCTCTGGCAAAATTTTAAAGCTACATATCAAGTACGACCACACCTGGGTGGCATTTAAACATATATGTGGTTTAAAAGCTTATGTTACTATACAAGTTATTCAAATGACTCTGATGGTTAAATCCTATTCACACCATTTCAGTGGTACTTACACAAGTGCAGAGTAAGAAAATTAATCAGTATTAATGTTTACAAGTTACTACGATAGGTAGAAATAGCTAAACTATCTCTTCCTTTTCTTTCATTTGAGATATATGATGTTTTCTTATATGTCATGATCAGTACGGTGCAGAGCATTGAAACCAAACGGCCACCTCTGGGGCTGAAAACCGAAGCCAACGCAGAAATGCCAAAAGCTGCAGTTCCTTGAATGGCCACTCAAGGCTGGCTCCAAAAGCAAGTCAGTCCTCGTAAACGCTCAAATTAAAATGCTCAAATTTACCGCAGAAATAAATATGTTTCCAGCCTGCTACAAAATATGAGTTTGATCTTTATAGCTAGTGCCACCTCAGCATAGCATCACCTCAGCTAATTTGAATCAACGAATTTGACCTCTCAGCCATGTTTGTGGTGTTGGTGCATTTTGGAGTATTTTCCATGCAAAGATCGGACAAATAACATGGCTTGCCGTGAGGTTAATTGTACTGACATACTATCCAATGAGTCTGTTCTCCAGCACTTTGTCCATTTTTGAATTAGCTGGGAGTTAGGTGAAATCAGGCACTGCTGGCAACACCTGGAGCCACCACATTGAGCTTCAAAATGCCTTTTCAGAAACCAGTGTGACATCACAGAGTACAATGTGACTGAAGCACAAAAATTGAGAATTTACTTTTAGCGATGGTCTCAATTCTCTGCTAATGAGAACTGTCAATGTGGTGTGTCGGTGTCACCTATCTGGCTGACAGTGACAGTGCCCAATCATTTCAGCAAATCTTTTTTATATGCTGCATGCAGTTTTTGTAAAGTAAGAACAAAAATGTGTTCTAATTTTTAGTCACACCAGATAACAACATCTCCTTTAAGCTGCAGTGTGTAAAAAAAAGGATAAATTTAAATGAATTACATGTTCGGCACGAAGAAGGATCTTTCCAACTCCAACATACAATGCTACATATGAAATGAAACATTATGTCAGAGATAATAACTCCATTATTGACAGAGCATTTTTGTGGACAACTAAAAATGAAGCTGCAGCGAATCAGCGATGTCACCACAACAGCGAGAAAATCAGGAATGCAAGCATCATAAACTGCTCATCTGAAATCACAGCGGCAGTAAATATAAGCTATGGAATGTAACTTGAAAAACAGCCATCTGCTGACATGATGAATGGACAGCATATGGAAAAGATAGTTCATCAATGAGAACTCATCTGCAAGTCGCATTGTGCCTTAAGTTTAAAACTAGTAAAGCTGTCTGAGAAATCCTTCCACCCCTCCCTTCAGCCTTAGCCGAAACTAAAGACAGTCTAATAATATCACTGCCCTCATAATGAAACGGTCCGAACCAGATGCGAACGTGTTAGTATTCATTACTGTTATGTAAAGAGACAGACCTGGGTTGGAGTTAAGATCCATGGGGTGTGGAGGAAGACGTGCCTCCTTCTCAGCTGGAGCTGGAGGGAGCAAGAGCCACGCTGTCGCTGCTGACCGCCGGCCCCCCACTGCCACTTCTTCATCTGTTGTTGTTCTGTGCCACAGATAGATTTATCTCCGTCTGTTCCTGCTAAAACACACTCCACTGCTCTCACTGCTGTCCTTCCTGCTCTCCCCCTCCTTCCTTCGCTTCTCACTTTCCTCCACCTCATATAACTCTGTTGCCTAAAACTTCATTTTGCCAAGCCAAAGGCAGGTCACATGTGATACACCAATCAGCAGCACTTAGGCAAGGTCAGGTTAAGGTTGTCTGTCTCTCAGGAAGCTTTTCCTCTACATATACTTCTGAAAGAGAAGAAGCAGAGATTCTATGGAACACACTAAAGAAGTGTAGGAGAGAGAGTGGCCTAATGAAACTGAGTGAGACTGCAAGCTGAAGGCAAGATGGTGTATCTGCTTATCTCTGAAGGAAGTGAGAGGGGTGGGGTGGGGTGGGAGCTGATGGTGTTGGAGGGGGAGGGGGTGCACCATAAATCAAGAAGCCCCCCCCAATGTGGGGACCTGTAAATCTGGTGAACGAAGAGTGGGCACTCGGCCAAATTACTCATCCACAGCGCTCTATAAATACAGCCGTGCGGGGTTGACAAGGCTGCTGCTACTGGTGGCCAAGACGCCCCGAGACAACAGGGTTTCTCCCTCTTGGAGGAAGGTCTTTAATAACCTCCTTATCATTTTTCAATCTTGCCCAGACTTAATGGAGAACCACACATCTTTGGCTTCCATTAAATAGCAGAGAATGCCCGTTTGAACCTGGGCTTCGAGGGTGATTAAATTTAAGACCAACACTACCTCTTAGGCTTAACTGAGAGGAAAAAGAGGGGAGACATCTAAATATTTATCCAGACAGCAATCAGTTTACATACCATTGGTCTGAACTTTCAAGTCAAGTGTCCCCATCAGACAAACATACTGTAGGAACTTCACAGGAGGCCAAAATCTGCCCTTGCGCTTGAGATCTGGCCAACCAGATACTGTACATGTGGGAGCGGGGGTTATGGACGGGGGTTAGAGTGAAGGCTGATGGGGGAGATTATTATGTGACATGTCAAATACCGGTCTCCTCAATAGGGCTGTTATGTAAGCTTCCGAGCTTCCTGTCCTGTTCCCCTCTTTAGCCTGAGACCTGGCCTGTTTGCAGGCCCCAGTGCATTTCCTCCAGAGGATCTCACTGCTGCAGACTGCAGACACAAGAAAGAGGGGAAAAGGTCTGGAATTCTCTTACCAGAGCATAGACCAGAATGAGGCGGATATTTCAAACGTCATCTACCACATACAGAAGGTATGCAGCTTATTGTTTGGATATGCTGAATTCTCCAGTCTCCTGCTTTTTGTCACTTAAGTTCTTGAATCAACAGTTTGAAACAAACATTGCACGAGAGTCAAAGCAAAATGACAGTTTTATTTTGTTGTGCCATTTTTTGTCCTTCACAGCTCAGACACAAAACCATTTACCGCCACAAGGTGCTAGTTTATCATCTTTTCATGACATGCCAGCTTTGTTTGGAGCTAGTGGAGGATGCATTATGAAGTGAAACGCCTCTCCTGTGCAGTATAAAATGTGTAGCCGGCAACATTGCATGTCCACTCATCCACTTGTTGTTGTTGTTATTGCGGCTGCCTTTTCCCATTTAGAGGTTGATCAATCATGACTTTATGAAAAATGGGCTTCATATTTCACTCTGTAGTTTGAGCCATTATGTGAGCTCCCACAGGCGTTAGCCCCATCACTAAAATACATACACAGCACATACAGCGAACAAGAGGACTGTAACTACTGATCACACTGCTGAAGATACAACATATCAAAACCATCAATCATGTTCATGTGCTGTTGTAACCTCCTACTTCCAAAACAAAATGCAGTGCATTCACTGTCACTTCACTGTTTTTTCCTCCCGTTTTGTTCCAGTCTCTCTTTTAATTTAATTTAAATGTTTGTATGCACATGCAGAAGTGAGGGTAAAGGCTGCACCTTTTTCAATACTTTGGAAAATTATTTGCTTTCTTGCCAAAAGTTAAATGAGAAGATGAGAAGATTGATACAACTAGCTGCTTAGCTTTGCCTAGCTTAGCATAAAGACTGGAAGAAGTGGGTAACAGCTAGCTTGGGACTGTCCAAGGTAACAAAATTTGCCCACCAGCACCTCTGAAGTTGTGGTTTTACTTGGGGTTATTGGCCTTTCTTGCCAAGGGTTAGATAAGGAGAATTATACCACTCTACATAGCTGAGTTTAGCATTTAAAGCCTGCAAACTGTTATGGTTGCCTTGCCAGTCAATGGTCCAGCACATAGGCTAACCATTCTACTGTCACCAATCTTTATGCTAAGCTAACTGGCTGTTAGCTGTAAGCTTCATATTTATCAAACATGCGAGAATGGCATTATCTTTTCATCTACCTCGGCAAGAAAATAAATAAGCATATCTCCCAAAATGTTAAACTATTCTTTGAACACAAAAAGAGAGTTTATTTAATGATTTTAGCTTTACTTTCCAGAAACTGGCATCAGCTTCTCTCAGCTGGGCCCGCCCATCTCTTTTCTTAACAGCCATTGCTTGCAAACTTAGAAATGTTAGCCATCACACTCGACATCCAATTGCAAATTGGAAATGAGAAGAATATGATAACCATAAAAGGACAATATTTTCTACAAACAGCAGATTTCACCCTGTCACTGAACTTAACACTCTCCAGACCTGTCTTAATGAGCAGTCTTTGTAAATCCCACACAGAAGGGAGGCATCCTTGTCAGAGAGTCCAGTGCCCCCTTTAACAAACCGGATCATTATAAGAATCTCTGAGTGTACAATGACTGAACGGCTTGCTGCTGCAGCTCTGGGAGCCCAGACTCCCACAGTCCTGCAAGTTACCTTGGGAAACCTGATCAGTGATCTTTTCCTAATCCATAAAGTCACATTTTAGCAAACTCCAAACTTTTCAACAATGTGCGAGAGAGAAAAAAGATGTTGCCTCTGCTCTGAAAACCATCAGGAGTGTGCATTGTCACTTTTAAATCCATTTGACAGTCAGCCAGAGTTTTATTTCCACCTCCTTGTCACAAGCTTTCAAGAGTAAGGGAGTTGTCTGTGATCTGGTTGAGCACAAAATCTTCAAAATGTTCTGCTGCTGCTGTTGCTCCTAAATTCTATGTGACACTAAAGAATCCAACATCCAACATCATCCAGACATGTTTCATTCATGTCCACTGCCTTGACAGTGATGGGTTTTCTAACTATCACAGCAACCTCTGCCAAGGAATTTTTCTCCGACCCTAATAAAGGATGTGTCCGCTGGGTTTTCTTTCTCAAACTACTTCTTACACCTTCCAACTATTTCCTCAGTCAACGTCAGTATTTCCATGTCTTTGCAAAGACACATTAATCAACGTCCTGCCTCGGCCTCCCACCCTGAGCGGTATAGTTGCTTTAGCAAATATAGGTAGCAGCAACCTTGCTGGCCTGCAAATAACTTTCTGAGTAAGAAGTACGAATTGGGGCCCTCTCTGTTACCTGTTTAACAAACACCTGCTCATCAATAATAAGCTGCAGTCTGTATTTATACTGTGCCTGCTCAGAGGCACAGGGACCATTTCTACTGGCAGAATGACTTTATATTATTTATTTGTTATTTGCATCTGTAGTTATTGATATACTGACTGCAAATTAATTATTTAATTAGCCAGAATATGATTAGATGACGTTTTGATAGTAGAAATTATTTATTTGGCTAAATGTTTCAGGGAAAATGTAAATTGCAAATTCTCAGCCTCACATGTGACTGAATGGAAATGACGATAAATGTTGTAAAAAGTGTTTCTTGCTGACAGACAGACTCTCCTTCGCTCTCTGACTTTAACTGTATCCAGAATAAAAGTTAACAGATCATGAAAAGAAAAAATCTTTCTAATAAATGAAGAAAGTTGTTTGTGCTCCTTTAGTCATCCAGACCCACTATAAAACTTGACATCTCTTAACTGTTATCACTCCGTTGTGAAACTCCAGTGTTGTTGTGATGTATCAGATCAGTCCGATCAGCTGCTGCGTCCAATCAACAGCTGATATCCAATAAAGGGGCCTGTCGGTCAGTAAAAACCAACCACACGCCAAACTGACAATTCCATCTCTAGAGCCATGAATCTAACACTAGAGACACTCTAACTGCTGTAATGTCAAAAAACAGTGCATTTACTCCTCAATTTCAAATGGTCTTTAACTGCTTCTGAGCTTATGTCACACCACTGAGCTCCAAACAATCTCAAACACAAACATCCTCACCTGAGATCCTCCCTGAGGAAAATGTCAATAATGAAGCTGGTGGGTGGCTGTTTTCAATGTTTAATGTTGCATCAGAAGAGGAAACTCTTCAGTTATTGGATTGCGGGTTAGAATATTAAGGAGAAAACCGGCTGAGGTCATGACCTTATTCAACACGAGTACCATCATTTTTACTTTTCTTCTTTTAAAGTAGACATAAAAACAAACTACATGCTTTAAAGGCAAATATAAATTCACACTCTCTAAAATGATTTCTCTGGGTGATACTGAACGATTTTTGGAGCTTTTATAGACTGTTTTCTCACTTCATGCTGCCAGGACATTGATATACACTGTATGTGTCTGGCGTGGCCCTCTTACCCTTTGTAATGCTGAGTGCTTAGGATCATAAACTCAGATGTCAAGAGAACAGCAACACGGGATGTGAATCTCATATGAGAAATGTCAACAGTAGAAGATTTCCAGGCCACAACTCCTCCAGGAGGCCATATGGCGCTGTGTCACAGACAGCAGGCTATTGACTTTATATGCACACTGGGAATTGGGGATGTGCGTAAATGTAGATGCCTTCACAGCATACAAACACTCACTGAGGGAGAGAGAGAGAGAGAAAAGAGAAGTTCACTTTCTGACCTTTTGAAAATGTCATATCAGAAAGCAGACTCTTGAGAGAAAAAGCACACTGATAACATCCCACAGCCTAGTGGGAGACTAGTGGTACAAATTAAGATATGCAAAACAGAGTGCCACTCAAGGCTCTCTGGTTCTTCACTCTGCTGCTTTCCCTCTTAATGCATGCCTTGATACTGTTGATCTATTCCTCCTGGATTTATGATGCTTTAGAGGCTGTGTGGGCACTATATGTACATCCAACTGTGTAAACCAATAAAACGAATAGTTGAAACAGAGAGCTGCTAGTTTATTCTGTGTCAGATTGATTTAGAGGGGATATATATATATATATAGATTAATATATGTTCCAGCTATGACAGGGAGGTGGGTGTAGGAGGTGATGTGTATGTGTATGTGTTGGGTGGAGATTTCCTGGAGCTTTTTTAATTTATTATAGCCAGGTGGGGCTCTCTCTCCCTGGGCTAGTTCATTAGATGAACCTGCTGTGAAATATTATGTGTGACTGCATTTTATTTCATTTTAATTAATACACTTCTTTTTGTATTTTTTATTTTTTTCTACACTTGCTTTTATTTGTAAATTAATACCTTCACCATCTTTCTTTTCTTCTGAAGTGATAGTGATCATGCATACTGTATAATGTCCTGACACACCTTGCCCCCAATCTGATCTACAGTATGTAAACAATAATGTAAACTGTGTTTGATTTGCTTTAATTGTATGCATCTGATCTATCACCTGTGGCTGTGCTGTAAATTCTATTCTTATTTTAGCTTATTTTATCTTCTATATTTTTGACTATTTTAAAATGACATATACAATAAGTGGTTTTATATTGGTATTATGTGTTATGGTTTCAGTTTTAGTGTGTTATTTCTTGTGTTATGGCTTTGAGTTCTAGTGTTTTTTTCTGTTTACTTCCTGTGTTGTGGTTTTGAGTTTGTAGTTTATATTCGTGTTTGTTACTTCCTGTGTTGTGGTTTTGAGTTTGTAGTTTTTATTCCTGTGTTTGTTACTTCCTTTGTTGTGGTTTGGAGTTTGTAGTTTATATTCGTGTTTGTTACTTCCTGTGTTGTGGTTTTGAGTTTGTAGTTTATATTCGTGTGTTACTTCCTTTGTTGTGGTTTTGAGTTTGTAGTTTATATTTGTGTTTGTTACTTCCTGTGTTGTCGTTTGAGTTTAGTTTGTTTTTTCCCGTTTTATTTTGAAAGTTCTCTCCTGTTGTGTCTTGTCCTGCTTTACACTTCCTCCCTTTGTTCTTTTCCCTCCACAGTGATTGTCCGCCCCGCCCTGAGTAGTTTCACCTGTGTCTTGTTAACCTTCCCTTCCTTGTGTATTTAAGTCTGTGTGTTCCCCTTTGTCTCTGCCAGTTCGTCGTGTTACATTGTGTGCCATCTTTCTCACGTTTCCTGTAGTATTCTCAGTGTCTTTTAACTTTTTTGGGGCTTTTTTTTGTCCTTCTGTGTTCTGAATCTTGCTTGTGTTTTGAGTTTTGGATTTTTGCCTGACTACCTGGATTTGCCCTCTGCCTGCTTCTCACTATCCGTATGGCTTTGTGTTTGTTTTGGTGTTAAATAAATATATATGCTGGACTGAAGCTACTCTGCCTTTGGTGTCTGCAATTGGGTTCTCCAATTCCTCATGCTCTCTCCTGGCACAAACCTTGACAATGTGCTTCTTTTATATCTTGACTTAATGCCTTTTATTTCTTATAAGCACTTTGAATTGCCTTGTTGTTGAAAGGTGCTATACAGATAAAAGTTGCCTTGATCATACATGTTTAAAAGAACATGGGCCCTGACATGCCTGCACATTGAGGAAGGCATCAACCAAAACCTTCATCATTGGTGCCCCTCTGCATTATAAATGAATAAATGTACAGTGCATAGGAACTGAAAGATGTGAAAACTTTCTGTGCAGACCAGTTGCTTCCGTTTAAATCACACCTTAAACTAAACCTCCAAAAGAAGCTGTGGGCCTGTTGTGGGATTGACAGGGTCCACTGTGTTCCACACACTCCATAAATATGATATGATAAAACGGATTATAGTCTGAAATAAACATGATTAAAGTATAGTTAAAGCTGTGCCAGTGGTCATTGAACTCTGCTTATACAAACGGTGCACACATATACACATATAATGCCAGCACCAGAAGTTATCCACATCTAATGTGACATGGGGGCCTATTTGAAAACCACCTCCATACATCCTGTCACTGAAATGTCAGCACCACAGATTAATATGCTTCCTCAATTACTCTACTGGGGCGTCTATAAGCTTAAACACTGATGCCTAGAGGGCAATATTCTGCCATATTTATTACCAACCACGAACAAGTGGAATAATTGTTTGGGTTATTAAAGTCCTCCCCCGCCGCTGCTGCTTTTTTTTTCACTTTAATTTATCCATCCATCATTCCATCATCGACTTTAGGTGCTTATAGTCTACATGCTGGTTTATAAGTAAACTCTGGCTTCCTCATAATGAACAGTACAGTCGTTTGTGGTCTTATAATTACATGTCTGTCTTCACTCTCCAATAGATATCATTTAGTCGTTACTATTTCATAAGAAGTCTCACAATTTAGGTTTAGGTAAGCTTAGCATGGTATTCAGGTAAAGCACATTCCTAGACTGACCATATAATGACAGTTTGTGTTCAGTTTTCTCATTAATGATCCCACTCTGCCTTGCCGGTCTACTCATATTTACTTTGTCATCATCATAATTCACTCACACAAGTGTAAATAAGACATTCACCTCAGTAACATATGACGCTCATAAGTCATTGCAGAGGTCACCAAGGTGGCTACCTATGGCCACCAATCAGAGAGACGTGTCAAACAGTCACAAGATCATGAAAGAACATTAATCACGGATGCCGTCATTTTAAGATTCCTGCTGATGGAAAAATAGCAATAAACAATCCAAACTCAAGGGTCCACTGAGAAGCTTTTTCTGGAGCTCTAAACTGCAACTCACAGTCTTCATCAGCGGATAGAGTTTGCTCAATCATTGCCAATTAAATGTTTACAAATACTGAATAATTAAAGTGTCATCATCGACTAAACTATTTTGCCACTACTACACCAACCGTGTATAATACGAGCAATTAAATTAATCCCATACAAAGCATTTGTAAAGTTAATAGTCAACTCTGCACTTTTGATTCACGTCACAACAAATAATTTAAAGCTGTCAGCAAATCTGTCGTTCCGTACATCAAACTCCTCAATTGAGGCAGCTCTATGGACATTTATTAACATGAACTCTGAGCACAAAGACAAATTCCCGCAGAATTCATTAAGAATTCAGCCATTTGTGGCAGGATATGAAAATGCACTACAAGGATTAATTTTATTCTTCCAAGTTTCCTATTTAAAAAAGATTAACATAGACGGGACTGGATTTGAGTATTTTCCCCAGAACTGTAATGACTTCTAAAACCACATGAGGGCACTATCACCTTTATTTAGACCGAGGCTCTCCGTCCTCCTAACTTCACAACAGCACAATGCAAACTCACAATTAAAATGAGAAAATGCCTACACATTCCTTTTACCTCAAACGATGAGCTAATGCCAAACATTATATTTGATTGTGAACAGGAAACTCTTCCACTCTTAAGGTATGGAATATAGCCTTTGCTCTGTAAACAGCATTTATGCTCGAGGCCGTCCACCTGCTCATGGCAACATGATCCCAAGGTCCTCGCATGACTGAAGGGACGGTGGCCTCTGGGGATGAGCAGGGAAGATATTCCCATAATTCTGCAGCGGTGACTTGCTGCGGCCTGACTCCTCTAACTCCTCTAACCAGGCTACCGAGGAGAAATGGAGAGAGAAATAGGGAGCAAAAGACAGAGCCCAGGGCGAAGAGGGAGAGAGTGACATACTGAACTCATATTGGAGTCAAGGCCTTGTGTTTATTAGAGCTTGGGGAAAGAGAAGCACACTGGTTCTCCATCAAAAACGCAGCAGGGAGTGTTTCCTGTGTTGATTCTTGTTTTTAAAGAATGGGATGATTAAACACAGTTGGACCACAGGGAGTGACATTTAGCTAGAGATTCAAAAAAAAAAGAAAAGAGGACTGCCACTGTGGAATATCATAGTTTTCTGAAGGCAGTCTCTGCATGCTCACTGTATTGAAGTCTCTAAACCCAGATCCCAGTATGTTATACAGCTGTGTTCAGACCGTACCTGACATTTTTGGGAGGATTCAACAACATCAGATAAAGCTGTGCACTAATCCTGAGCGGCAGGATGTTCTGATATGTATTCCAGATATATGGACTGAGAGGAATTCAGTTTTTTATTCTGTCACCGCCGCCTGTGTTTGAGAGATACTCATAAGAAGTTGCTTTTTTCTGTGATCCCTTAGAAATACCAGCATTTAGAATAGATTGGGAGTGCATCCAAATATGGCTGCACAGAAAATGTCCTAATGTAATCCTAAAGCATATTAAAAATGTCCTACACATATAATCTTAAAAGTGAACGTTTAATGGCAAAGTTTTGACAGCTGTAGTTATGCACTCTTGTTGTCATTCCTCTTGCCTTCAGGCCCGTGTTGTAACATGTCAGTGTGAGGGTAGACAACATCACTGCTGCTTCAAGTCCTGGTTTTGGGCAAGCAAAACAAAAGCCCCATTGTGTCTGTACCTGTGTGTCGCTGTCAGACAGTTAAAAATAAAAGAGCTAACCGCCATTCCAGTCTAAATATTGTTACCCATGTGGTGAGTCTGCTTCATAAGCACCCCCCACCCCCCTTCTT
>JBBPCS010068992.1:5000-16766 GCA_037974645.1 Hollardia meadi
ACCTGTTCCCATCAGCCTCATCACGTCATCCATCAACATAATAGTTTGCTTTAACTGTGGGAAAATATTTTCTCTCCTGACGTCTGACAACACAACAGCAATTACAGCCGAGAAAAAACACGTCGTTTCCTCTCTGATTAGTTTTTTTAGACAGAACATCGTCTGAAAAAACCCTCCTGCAGGTTTTGTCTCCGGCGACCGAATGAAAAGTTTGTGCAGCAGCTTACTCCGATTTCAGGAGCTCTTCGTTAAACTTGAATCGATTCATCTTTAACTCCTCTCATTCTGACACTTCTCCTCTCGGAGGAAGTGTGAATGAAACAAGGGAAGAAAACTAGAGCAGAAAGAAAAGAGGCGGAAAGACAGAAGAGAAGGAGATGAAGGTGTAAAAGAAGGCAGAGTGGAAGAAGGAGGAAATCGATGAAGGAAGTATGGAAGAAGGGGAGATGTTGGCGAAGGAGAGACTGTGTGGGAGTCCACACTCCGGCAGAACTGACTCCCCGACTTATTGGCCCTGGAAATAATGCTTCAATAGTTAAGTCTGTGACTGAAATAGGTGTTTTTTTCTTAATGTATATACAGCCACGATGCCATTTATACCATTTCTCATCCGTCGCATGCCGACGTTCCGCTTGTGCCTTATCCAGAGGCACAAGGTGCACTTTGGCGTTGTCAGCCGAAGTACCAAACCTTTCCTTTAGCGTCTCTGGGTGACGCACCCCGCACGTCTTATGGAGCACAAGGTAAAAGAGATCGCTTGACAACCCGATGCTCCGTGACCAACTGTTCGGGATGCATGGGAGCTGCGACTACTTCATCCTGCAGCCACCGGCCGACGCCGCCGCAACCACATGCTGACAACGCGCCGAAACCCAGCAGGAGAAAGCTATGAAAAGAGGAGGCAGAGGAGAAAATGATTAAAGAAAAGAGGCAGGAAAGAGAAGAAAATACAGGTATAATTAGGTCTATTTTCAATATCTTTTCTGTAAATACAGACTTGTCAATCAGTTTGGGACTTGCAGGACGAGCCAATCATGTGTTCTGAATATGGTTGTGGGCGGGGCTTCACCACAGAATACACTTATGTCATAAAATGTTACCAACAAGGCAAAAACAGTTTTTCATGTCATGACATAAATAATAATAATAATAATTCTTCCGGAGACGTTTGTGTGCGTGTGCGTGTGTGTGTGTGTGTGTGTGTGTGTGTGTGTGTGTGAAGGGGTTTCTGGGGGACCTCCAGCTTCTGTCAATGCCGATTATCAGGCCTCCTTCAGATCAGCCGAGAGTAATTTGATTATCATGATGTCCCCGGGGTTTTCCCAGCGATCCCTGATTTACTTAAAGGAATGAAAAAGAAAAAGATGAAAAAAAGATTTCAATTTATTTCTCCCTGAAGGAGACATTGAGTCTAATTTAATAAGGAGCAGGACGAGCAGCCGCCCGACGATCAGTCGCTGGAATAAACGCTGAGACGCCACATCTTACGACCTACATCTAACAGCTAAATATCATTTAAAGGATCAGAGCACAGATTTTTAGTGTTTCAGGCACTGAACTATCAGCGCTTTGGCTTTTATTATGGTTCAGTTTCGTCCTGCAAAAATCTGCTTTCAGAGACTTGTTGGATAGATAGTCCATTAAAACTCTCGGTGTCCGTGTGTTTAAAGATGGTTTGTCAGTTCAAAGTCACATCATTGAAGGCTGGAGTGGAGGTCCAAATGGAGACATAATAAAGTCTAAAAATACTGGACAGAACATGCTGATGGTTCATTCTTTCACGGCAAATCAATCTTTATTTTTGTGTTTCTGTAACTTTTGAAAGATCTAATCAAATGAAAATGTACCTTCATAAGTAATAAAACACAGCTGTGCTCCCATCATACAGACTAAGCTGGCTAGAACTCAAAATCCAATTGCAAAGTGAACGAAGAATTGTTCAGAGAAGCTGATCCAGCTGCATGAACGTGCACATAGAGAGACCGATGACAATAAAAAAGGTTCACAATCTAAATCAGCGCAGCAGACGTTCAGATATCCTGACTTTCAATCCCTCCTGTAGGCAAACTCAGCCACACCTACATCCTACAACTCCCATAATGCAACTGGACAGCATCTCCAGTCAGACTTCCCTTCCACCTCCAGTTTGTAACACAGCCTTTGTGTTTGCAACTTGTGGTCTCCAACTCTGATGACATCACTATGACATCACCAGGGTTATTTTCCCCTATCCTTGACAAAACTCTTTCCGAGCAACAGAAGAAATTAACGAAGTGTTGACTCAACCATGAATCATTTAGAACCTGGATACAATGTTCAGCTTCCAGTTTCACCCAGTGGCCACTCGCAGTACTGCAGCTGAAAATTCCCCATAGACCAACATTATAAAAGAGACGTGTGCAAACACCTCGAACTGTAAACAAGGTCAATTATGACTCTTTCCATGATGAATTTTTGATCCGTGGATCCTGAAATCTCTGAGGTCATCACAATTTAAAGTCCAAGTGTGGGGAACTCGTGGGCGGGACCAGAGGGAGAAACACTACTGCACATATTCAGTGGGCCACATAACCAGGAAGTAAACCAGGAAGTAAACCAGGAAGCTGGAGAACTAGTCGTGTGTGTCAGGCGAGCAATTCTCATTGGCTCAAATAGCGCCATCTGTGTTCTGTTATCTAGTTCTTCTTTATAAATCTAGGATTCAAAGGATTTATTGGTTATTATATTTACAAATATACTAGAAACAAGAATAAATAAAGTTTTTACAGCATTAGATTATAGATAGTACGGTATCTATGACCTCATCATAACTGTGTGTGCCGCTTTTAGAAACCCTGTTTGGTTTGAAACTGACCCTGGTCCAGCTGCAGACATGTGGTTCTACAAGCTGCATGAGCAAAACACTGGAGAACATTATTCTGTGTGTGTGTGTGTGTGTGTGTGTGTGTGTGTGTGTGTGCAGAACCAGGAGGTCACTGTCTGAACAACAAGCCCATACTTTGATTAAGAATAAGACTTCAGAAGCGTCGACAGTAAACTCCGTCCTCGAGTGTTTTCCTCAGACTGCTACAGAGAACGAGGAGGTTGAACAAGGAGGTTGTGGGGGCTCCTTCAGGGTCCCGCAGGCAGCGAAATGAAGCGCACCCTTGGCCCGAACACTGATTAGTATTTGACGATGGCCATCTCCCCGGGGCAGCTTAGACGGCTGACCTAGTTCAGCCTCCGTGTCCCGACAGAGGCGTTCGCTCCTCTGGCCTTAAAAACTGGAAGCTCCAGAACATCTCAATCCTCAGAGCACAAACCCGGCAGCCGGAACACGAGGCAGCGGCGGATCGTGGTTTACAGAGTGTGAGGTCAGCTCTCTGGCAGCTCTCCCTGTTTGTGCTTTTGACAAATGATGTTATTTCACCTTTGATTTTCCTCTGAAATTGCTTTTGGTAATTTGGGACTGACATCCTGCGCGTTATTTATAGACGAGTGCTTCCCTCTGTGCAGAACATTCAGAATAAAGGTCCATCTTAACCACACGGACAGAAAATACTGTTATATATTTATGTCTGCTACAAATACTTTGAGGTAGAATTGAATATTTGGTTATTTAATTGAAGTTTGAGGATGACAGCGACAGGTTGAATACAGATGTGAGTCTCCAGCCACTCTAATATTAGCCACGTTCAACATAAACTCAATAAGAGCAAGTTGACTCGAGAAGATTCTTCTCTTCAGACCATTTTCACTGCAGCCATATTGACAAAAAAAACAGGTTTAATTAATGAAATGAATTAAGGTTAAGTTCCATTTAGTGTAGCAGAGGTTTTCCATTAAGCCGACATGCACAACAGCAGGCTGTAATGGAACAGAGCCTTAATCAGTATCATTGGTGACACCTGTGTTATATAACACCAAATAAGTTGGCTTCTTATCCCAACATGGCTGTGGTTCACCTCCTCAGCCTGACTGGGAGCAGCTTTCTGAGCTGACTGAAGAAAGTTACTCAATACGTTATTACTTAGATTTAAAGCCCCCGCCAGCTCACTCTTTTTCTTCTTCTTTGTTTTTTTTCTGGTGAAGCAGGCTACAATTTACTAAAACAATAAATCAAATGTTTATTTTTGTTGTTTTAATAGGTAACGCTGAGTGTTGCAGCCTGTAGGAAAGCTTTCCCTTCTTCCTTCCTCATGGGGGACCCTGCTCAGGGGCCCCAAACCTTTTTCTCCCCAGGACATGTCAGGACGGGGACATTTAAATCTAAAAGTCCTCAAACAAAGCTGAATATATACACTATAACACCGTTCTGAATGTCCTGAAATGTCCATCTGGCTGTAATTAATACACAATATTACTTTATAATAACTTTTATTTGTAATTTGCTCTTTTAAATCTCTCAGTCTTTCCGTGACTGTGAGCTTTGAGCCTAATTAAGTATGAAAATAGACCTTCTGGCACATTTATTATCTAATACAGTGTTTCTCAAAGTACGGCCTCCTGAACTAAAACTGAACCTCCTCACAGACCCCTGGGGGTCCGCGGTCCCCACTTTGAGAACCAAATGAAGAATCTTCCCAGTGCAGCCGTTTAATCTGAACCTGAAGCTGATGTAGATCCAGTTTTCTAGAATCAAGTGTCATTTTTATGATTTCTGCTGAATCACGTTGGACGTCACCACACGGAGCCTCGGCTGCTGTGAATCAAAGCTGCAGAAAATTCCAAATCCGTCTTTGACACATCGCCAACGTTTCCTGATTCATTCCAAAAGTCTGAAAATGAACAAATTTTAGCTTCAGATTAGTTTTTCTCCGTTTTATCTCCAGCAGCCGGAACAGAATCTGAAGCTCTGATTGGATGTTTGTTACTGAAACACACTTTTAGGTTTGTGCTTGATTTCTCTCTTCAGGCTTCTTCTACCTTTGACTTGTTAAACCAAAGAAGAAGATATTTTCACACCTCTGATCATGTTTTGTCCTGATGATTCAGGGAGGAGAGTTTCACGTCACCCGACAGACTTTACTTCGTTCAGAATAATTCCTCCTTTATGGAAACGAGACTTTTACAGCAGAAACAGAAGCATTACAAAGTGCTTCACAAACCAGATAAATAATATTAATATTAACATGTCATATGATTGATGATGTTTGACCTGTGACCACATTTAAAATGTCAGAAATCTTTTCGTCTCGTCTGACACATTCCTGCAGCGCGTCTCGTTTTGTCGGACAGGATTCCGACCGCCCGTGTGACCGCGGCGCTCCGTGACTTCCTCCATATGCTCTTCATGCGTGGATCTGATGTGAACGTGCTTGAACGCCTCATCGGCTCTGATACAATTGCCTCTGTTAGCGTTGTTCTCCCATTGTGGGTATCTCAAGCTCACGCCACACGGAAGACTTCCTCCCCCGTGGGTTTCTGGGGAACGGTACAGTCGGGGTGGGATCCAGGCATTTGATTGGCTGTCTGAATCGTAGTGTGCGGAGCGAGTGAGTTGTCATGTTTCGTGTCAACAAATCATTTTGCTGCGGCCGTGGTGCATATCAGACTCGGTCAGACTGGTTTATCTGGATGTTTGGGCGGTCTTTAATCTTTACATTCTAAGATTTCACACAGAATATCAATCAATAATCATTCAACAAGAAAACGAATGGAGAGCACGGTACAGAGGATCCCACAGTCTCTGACAGATGTGAAGAGACACAGTTCCAAAAACTAAAAACATGTGGAAAAATGTGGAATTACCACCTTGCTGTTGTATCCCTCTGCACACCAGTGAAGTCACAGTTTCCATCCATGTCTGTCCAGACTCATCTAATATACGTAGTGACTGATAGAGAGCTCGGTCACATGATGCAACAACAATCACCTGAAGATCAATATCAACAGAACCAAAGAGCTTGTGTTGGACTACAATGCTTCAAATATGGATGTTGCTGCAGAGAAGCTCTAAATTCTGACACATGGATTCTTGTCTCTGGGGGCGTGGCTTCCTGGCACTCCTCACGTGCCTGATCATCCACACCTGTCTTCAATCACGCTCATCAGCCTCTGCATACATACACACCAGCTTTCCCAGTCTGTCTTACCAGATAGTTCCACCTGTCACAGTGGCAACGGCTCTACTTTAGTGTTGTATTTGCTTCCTGTGTGTTTATTTACACTTGTTTTTTCCTGTGCGCCAGCCATCTACCTCCTCTCTCCTCACCAACAACTTCAAGAAACCCCCCTTTTTTAAATTTTAATCAGTCATTTAGTGTCTGTCTGTTTTTGGGTCCAGAACAAACCTTTACCAAGCGACAGTCGTGTTTATTCACAGTCCTCCAGAGTCTGCAGAACCCTGAATTCATCAGATTTACCCAGGCTGTGTTTGCTAACAGTGCTAAGCTAAACACACATGATAACACACACACACATTCCATTCGGTTCAGACGCCACAACAACGAAACGAGATGCAAACTAACATGGAGGGCAGTCAGAGTCTGCAGCAGTCGACTGGAGGACTGAACAAGTGTCGATCACTTGTACTCAACCTCTTACCAAACTGTGGAGTAGTTCCTCTTAGCACTGAGTACCAAAATCTGTTCAGCGCTGACATTTGGCTCTCAGTGGTTCAGAGTTTTAGTCTCACTTAAATTTTTATTGATTAGTTCTTTGCTGAGTTGGATTCTCCTTGAACAAATGAAAAGAAGCCAAACCTCCATCTGAAAATCAGACTGAAACTTCACTATACAAAAAGAAAAATGCTTGTATGTGTGCACACACGTGGCCAATGAAGCTGATTCTGATTATTCAGTCCGTCTGTTCTTAGAACCTTCTTCACCTCCCCCTAAGAAAAAGCCTTCAAACTGGCTCAATCCAAAGTGGGCTGACCCAGGCTGGAGCCCAGGGCTCGCTGGACCCCGGCCCAGGGCAGGTTTAGCCCCGAGTTTGTGGGGTTATCACCTGAGAATCGAGTCAAAAAGGGGCTAAAGAAGAGTAGTCAAGCATCATTCTCAACCCGTTCTCCTCCCAGCTTGTCACGTTCCAATGTTTTATCAGATGCCCTTTAGTGTTGCCGGCCAACGCGCTAAGCCTTCCCTTCAGCGTCACTAGCCGAGGCACAAAAGCTCACGCTCCGAGTGTTTTATCCTGACACACAGGGTTTACGTTACTTTAGTTAGTTTAGGCACAAAACCCACTTGGTTAGGTTTAGGAGAAGATCGGTGACGCTTGGTTTCAAACAGGACGTAAACTCTGGTCTCCTGGGTGAAAGTCGTGTGTCTTACCTTCCACTCAACCCCGACCTCCACCCCTCTTGGCACTTTCTCGCTTTAGAAAGTACGTCAAGCTACGTCATCTTCTCAAGTCGTCTGAAACCGATGCGGCCGGCTTTACATTGCAGGTACATTAAACCCTTGTGCGTCTGGATGAGACGCGAGGGGCCGTGACAATGTGTAGATAACTGACGAGCTGGGGACGTTAGTCACATGTTCCAACTAGAACTATTACAGTGATAATCAAGAGCGCTCCGGGTTTAACATTGTGTGGTTACAGAAGGACAATATCATTTACTTAAAACATTGACCAACATGTCTCAGAATCTTTAGGCTTCTGGACTGTTCTGATCTGCTGCTGAGGAAAGCTGTCATTATTATTATAATTTTTAACACATTTGATAGACGTTTAGTATTCAAATCTTTTACTTAAGTTAAAGTAACAGTGCCACAGCGTAGAAATACTGTTACAAGTAAAAGTCCTTCATTCAAAACTGTACATGAGTAAAAGTACTAAAGGATTAGCGTCAAAATGGATTAAATGGACAAAAAGTAAAAGTGCTCATGATGATAATATTTGGTTAGTGGGTTGATAATTCTGTTCTGGAAAAGATGGAGCTTGTTTTCTACTTTCCATACTGCTGTTCTCAACTCTCTAACTTGATGTTTTATTTTTTATATTTATGAATTGAAGCATCAAACAAATGTATTTGAGTAAAACGTGGAAGATTTGCCTTCTGAATTGTACTAAAAAAGGAGTGGCAGGAAATGTTTTAATAACTTAAAATGTACACTTGTGTGCAGTAACTGAGTAAATGTACTTGGATTTCCCCACTAAAATCTGTACTCGTCCGTCTCCAGATCTCCCTTCCTCTCAGTCTCAGGCTGTCGGGGTAGCAGGTGGTGCAGCGGGTGTCCTGGTGTGTTTGGCTGCCCTCTGCTCTGGTTCTTCACTACAGCACCCCCACCCCTCGGTGTCACAGGTTCAGGCAGGTTTAATCACAGCCAGCTGGGGGTCACTGGCTGGGGCAGGAAACGTCTCCGAAGACCCTAAACTGTCCTGACATTCGGAGGAGGACGAGTCGAAGCAACACAGTGATCTCCTCGTCACACAAACTCTGTTTTAGTGAAGGATTATTGAATTTTATCTGCCAGGTGGCATGTTGCTTCAGCATCTTTGTTGCTCCAGCGTCTTTGTTGTTCCAGCGTCTTTGTTGTTCCAGCGTCTTTGTTGTTCCAGCGTCTTTGTTGCTTCAGCGTCTTTGTTGCTCCAGTGTCTTTGTTACTTCAGCATCTTTGTTGCTCCAGCGTCTTTGTTGCTCTAGCGTCTTTGTTGTTCCAGCGTCTTTGTTGTTCCAGCGTCTTTGTTGCTCCAGCGTCTTTGTTGCTCCAGCGTCTTTGTTGTTCCAGCGTCTTTGTTGTTCCAGAGTCTTTGTTGTTCTAGCGTCTTTGTTGTTCCAGCGTCTTTGTTGCTCCAGCGTCTTTGTTGTTCCAGCGTCTTTGTTGCTCTAGCGTCTTTGTTGCTCCAGAGTCTTTGTTGCTCCAGCGTCTTTGTTGTTCCAGCGTCTTTGTTGCTCTAGCGTCTTTGTTGCTCCAGCGTCTTTGTTGTTCCAGCGTCTTTGTTGCTCTAGTGTCTTTGTTGATCCATGCTGATACTCTAGATGTCAAAACACCTGAACCCTTCTCTTATCACCACTGTCCTGTTCCCCAGTTGATGAGCTACAACTCGGATCAGAACCATGGATGGAGTGAGTGATCTTTGGAATCCCTCAGACTGCAGGAGGTCGATTTAATCCTGGTCGCCCCTCCCAACAATCGGAGGAGAAATCTGGTCTGGGACCTTGGTCAGTACTGATGTTTGGTGCGAACTGAGGCGCTTATAGATCTTAAACCTCCCAACCTGCTCGCAGACTTCATCCAGGCTGCCCTGATAATATCAGGTTTAGATTTTAAATTATAAATACCAAATGATGACTTCAGTGACGGGAATAAAGCACCTTCATGAAGGTGTCGGACAGCAGCAAGCTTCGGGACGAACTTCCCAACACCCCCATATCTACCATTTTCTATACTAGAGAAGGGTATGTTTGATTTTAAACACAATGTAACAAGTTGTTGATATATATTTGAGCAGTTAATGTTCAGTTGTACGGAGCATCTTCCAGGACAAACACAACACAGTGTTGCACGTGGTCGCGTCTTATCCACACGGTCAAGGTACCCTTTGGCGCCCATAACCGACGCGTTAAGCCTTCCCTTTAACGTCTCTGGGCGATGCGCAACCCGCATTTTATCCTGATGCACAAGATCTACGTTACTTGGGTTACGTTTAGGCACGAAACCTACTTGATTAGATGGGACCCTCCACTCAACCCTGACCTCCACCCCTCTTGGCGCTGGGATGGCACTTAATGTGGCGGACCCCCTGTGAGGACCCGCAAATGGTGTGGATGTGGGTAAGGAGGGGGTGTAGGGGTTCGTTTAAGGCCTGAAATCTCAGTTCTCAATGAAGAATAGACGATCGCATTGACCACCGCTCGTGTAGCCTTCTGCTTTTGTTTAATATTGCTGGATGCATCTTTAAGTGTGTGTGTGTGTGTGCGTGTGTGCGCGTGTGTGTGTGTGTGTGTGTGTGTATTGTTACATAACTCCATCACTGCCAATCACTGCACCACACAGCGCGGTGATCCATTCAACACCTCCCTTCAATTATTCAGCCCGCCTCCCTCGCAGCAGGTCGCTGTGAGAGCGTCATCAGGCCTCCCACCGCCGCTGCTCCCGTACGGTCATTAACCCCGGCACCCAACCGGAAAACAGTGGCGAGGGATGGAAGAGAGGAAGGAGCCTCACGGGGGAGGGGGGGGGACCTTCAATGCCCCGGGGGTCCTGTTTCAGGCCTCCTTCCCCTCAACGCTCCCTCCCGGTCGCATCCCCAGGCCCAATCACAGCCTCTTGAATAATTCAGTGTGTTCATCAGCTGTAATCTGATTATTCAGCGACTACTGAAATATGAATAATGAAGGAGCAGAGGGGCGGACATTTCCATATTCTACCTCTGTCTGAGTCTGAGTTTACTAACAGATGAAGACAGATGGACAAACAGACATGGACAGACTGATGAGGAAGTGACGGTCTCCTCTTTGTCCTCCAAGAGATGAAGCAAAAACATGTGGATGTTTCTGTCCACAGACTTTTAGCTACTTTTAAGTCGAGTTTCCTGGTTTGGACCCTTTTTTAGGGGTGAAATCTACAACCCACAATGACGACTTTAGACAGCTGTGTTTTTTCCATTTTGCTGTGGAAGAACTTAAGCCCTTACCTCAAACCCAATCCAACACCTTTGGGATTAACTGCCTGCAAGCACAACCAGAAGTATCTCAGTGGCTACGTGCTGCTCTAATCATGGTGTCAATACGGTTAAAACTGTTGCTGGTGACATTTAGATTCCTTTTGTCGCCTTATGTTTTTTTCCATTTAATGTGATGAACAACATACAGTTACACAAATACACATAAATCAACCAAAACTACAATAGTCAAACCAAAATGATGACATCACATCAACATTTGAAAGTGTCTGTAAAGCCTGTAAAATGCAAAAATATAAAATAATAAAATAATGAAACTACAGGATGAAAATGACGATGCTAACATGCTAATGTTTAGCAGGTATGATGTTTTACCATGCTCACAGTCTTAGTCTAGCATGTTAGCATGCTAACATTTGCTAATAGGACTAAACAGAAAGTACAGCTGAAACTTTGCACTGATTTAAAAAATTGAGGAATCCCAATATTTTCATCACAAGCTAAGAGGACCATGAATGTGTGAACCAAATGTTATTCAAATTGAGATATTGTGCCAAAAGTTAGCATGTGCTAACATGTTCCTATGTCTCTTTGGGTGATTTTTCTTTTCTGTTGAATCTTTGAGGACTATATTCAGTTTTTTCCTCCTGATTTCAGTATTTGTGGGAAGCTAGCCTCGACCTCTCTGTTCCTTTATGATCTTCTCACTTGTGTCCTCCCTTCCATCTGTATTCGATCTCTTTCTGTACAAGCTTTCTTGATGCGCGAGCCTCTTGTCTCTTTCTTTTCTCTCTTTCTTCTCATGCATTCTTTGTAGGTACTCTCTCTTCTGCGTTAACATTCAATACAGAGTCTGAATGATTCCCATTGAAATAATTAATTTCTTTTTTTTTTTGTTTGTCTGTTGATCTGCTCAGTAAATAATGGATGGCTTCATCATCAGGGACTCCCGGACCCTTGATGCTGAGTGACGGCTGAGACTAACAAACACACACACACACGCACAGGTTTGTGCAGCTATCCTTGTTAGGACATTGCATTGACTTCCATTCATTGTGTACACCCTGACCCTAACCCTTACCCTGACCCTAACCTTAACCTGACCTCAATTCATACCATCGCTCTAAACCCAACCAGGACCTCAGAAATTAAGTTTTGCCACATTAGGACCGGTCTTTGGTCCCCATGAGGACTATTGGTCCCAACAAGGTCAGTGAT
>JBBPCS010069003.1:0-16765 GCA_037974645.1 Hollardia meadi
GAATGAGGGAGGTGCAGATCTTTTCACCATGTTGCCCAAAGCCAATATTTACAGGTGCATGTTGCCATGGTAATTGGTTTGTGGTTAACTTCCTTGTTTACTCAATAGCTGCAGCAGTGGTAGAACAGGAAATTGTAAACGCTGGGCTTTTATGACTGAATAATCCAAGTGACCGAACCAGTAATGTGTAGTGACCCACTGTTCTTCTTTAGACCGGTTACTACTTGTGCTCCAGTTTTCATAATGTTAGCCGTCTTTGTACTGACCGTGTGTGAAGCTTCAAGGTTAAAATTTCGCTCCTGTGACGCTGTCAAACCACGGCTCTTCCACACTGATTGGTTCCTGTTGTGTGAAGTACTCCATGGTCCACATCCTGATGCCTTTGTAACCTAAACCGACCTCCGGCACACACATTTTACTCCCTGCAAATTCCAAACATTGTCACTGGGTGGGTTTGTGTGTGCAATGTATCTCTGTTTAGTAGAATTGGTTGTAAATATTTATTTTTATGCCTCTCCATGCTGACGACAGGAGTGGCCGGAGGTATTATGTTTTCGGGTTAAGCTCTTTGGTTCTGTTGACGTTGAGCTTCAGGTGATTGTCGTTGCACCATGTGACCGAGCTCTCTATCAGTCGCTACGTATATTATACGAGTCTGGATGGAAACTGCAACTTGACTGGTGTGCAGAGGTATACGTTCCGCGAGGCGGTAATTCCGCTGATATGAAAATCCACTCATGAACAAATATTTCAACTCCTAGAATGTAATAAAATCCGACTTGTTCTTCTGATCCATCCAAAAGTTACTTTGCTAACGGCAAACTAAAGTCATGTTGACAAAGTTGACGAAATACATGAATGAATTACATCGTGTAAAGTTCCTGCAGCTCCTCTGTTGCAACAGAATGGGCGCCGAACAGGTTTATTTAGTCAAACAGTGGAATGCAGGAAACAAGACTGCAACAATAAATCCTGATTTTCAGACCGACATGAAACTAATCCCCTGTGTAATGATAAAATTATCACCACCGCAATTTGGCCATGAAGTAACAGGGTTCATTAGATTTTTATGATAGTAATAAGTAACTGATAGTAACGTCACTAAAGGCCAGTAAAGCTGACGGCTCCCACTCACTGCACTATTTATGCTCTCACACACACCAATATATATTTATACAGCTGTCATATTATACAAGTATCTATATTGTACATATTTGACCAATAGTGTATACAACATATTCTTTTCCATATAACTGCTGCACATGCTGTGTATCTATCTCGGTGTATATATCTGAGGATATTCATATCTACCCCTGTTATCTATATATCTCTATACATGAGTACATTAGTCTGCTTTTTACTGCTTTTTGCACTTCTGGTTAGATGCTCAACTGCATTTCGTTGTCTCGGTGTGCTCTGAAATCTATCTAGTGTTCAGGAGGATAACCTTTATCTGTGTCTGTGCATCATAAATGTAAATTATCAAGTGAGATCTTTGCCCCTTGCACCCACCCAGCTATCTGTCATAACAGCCCCCTCTGTGTTACGTTTTGCACAGTATAGGTAAAAAATGACCTCAGTTGTTCTGCAATGGATTTTGCTTTGAATGCCCATTGACTTTGAATGATAATACAAGTGGTTTTGCAGATATTAGCTTCTTAGCTATAAGTTTTTAGTGTTCAGAGGAAGTGACCGGTTTTCAAACATGTCACTGCAGTTCAAAATCAATAGACCTTTTTCCCAGCAGCCGGTTTGGCATGAAACGGTCGGGAAACACCGGCGTTACCGGTGGAGGAACAGAGTTCAACGTGCTGCTCTTGTGCATGTTGGCTCACTGGATAGGCTCTGCTACACTTATTTTAATTAATTAAATCTGAGTTTACCTGCTATTTCATGCCAATATGGCTGCTGGGAAACAGGGTCTAAGTAGCTTTGTATTTTTGCATGTTAAACCAAATTGCAAATCTCGACTGTTTCGGAAACTTGGCTGCCAAACAGAAACGTTTTGAACTTGGAAAAACAGGAACAAGTAGGAAATCGATCTACTAACTGGAAAAATGGCCGGCACTAATGAAAAGGATGTGCAATTTGTAGTTAATGGGCTTAAACATGGAAAACGAATGCAATGGTATTGTAGGTGATTAGGAGGATTGGCTTTAACATCAAAGGGGAAATGGTTTCAGGAAAAGTTAACTGGCTGTTTTTCCCTTTTTAACAATTCATTCTCTTGCTCCCTCAGCGCGGCAAGTGTGCTATTGCGGGTGAAGATGAACGTCAGACGCCACCTCAGGGGGAAGAACACCATTCCCAAGATCTTCGCCGAAACGGTGCGCCGCCACGGGGACAAAACGGCGCTGATCTTCGAGGGGACCGGGGAAAGGTGGACCTTCCGACAACTGGATGAGTACTCCAACAGAGTGGCTAACCTGCTGCTGGAGCGGGGTTTCAAGGTGGGTCTGAAAACCCCCCCCCCCCAAAAAAAATATTCCAGAAAGAATTAGGAAGAAAGAGTAAGAGATGCTTAATTAATAGCTTTACTTTCCAAACACTGATAAAACAGAACTGATTGTGCTTTAAAGTGTTTAAACACTCTCGGATGTTTCCATCAATGAGCACAGACTCGCGTTAAAGGACCAGTGTGTCGGATTT
This sequence comes from Hollardia meadi, assembly GCA_037974645.1. Classification (NCBI taxonomy): domain Eukaryota; kingdom Metazoa; phylum Chordata; class Actinopteri; order Tetraodontiformes; family Triacanthodidae; genus Hollardia; species Hollardia meadi. The sequence goes on from JBBPCS010069003.1 coordinate 2,650, forward strand.
AGGGGAATATAATTCATAATTATGTTTTTATTAGTGTATAATCACCTGAAACTAAGAATTGTTGTGTTTTTGTTGCCTTAGAATAAGCCCTTCATATCTAGGGAGGGAGTGGGTCCTCTTGTTGCACCACCATGTTTCTACAGTAGCCCAGGACGGACAAACCAAACGCTGGCTCTAGAGAGGGTCTTTTATGTTTTTAGCAGCCACCATAGGTTCTCCTATACGCTTAGAAAGGGAGGGGTGAGGGGAGGGGTATTCAGTTGACTGCGATCTGCAACCTCGCCACTAGATCCCATTGAATCCTACACCCTGGCTCTTTTTAAATAGAAATAAACTGAACTCAGTCAGTTGCCACGCTCTTATTTTGGTTGTTTCTCTCCTCAGGACGGCGACGTGGTGGCCCTCTTCATGGAGAACAGGACCCAGTATGTGGGCCTCTGGCTGGGCATGGCCAAGATCGGAGTCGAGGCCGCTCTCATCAACTTCAATTTGAGACTAGAGGCCCTGGTCCACTGTGTCGCCATCTCCAATGCCAAGGCTGTGGTGTTTGGCTCGGAGCTGACTGACGGTAAGAGCGGGGACAGATTAGAGAAGCATCTGAAGCGTATGTGGCAGACTCGGTTTGGAGTAACATAGTCGAGCTTATAGCCAAAAATCCGTTAGTCTCAGTGGGCTTTACAGTCTGTTCAGGCTTGACTTATGCTGATGGGAACAGTAAGTGGTGCGAGGAGGAAGCAACAGAGGCCATAAAAGGTTGATGGGTTTCGGAGGAGGTGTCTCCTCGCTATCAGTCAGTGGAGCTTTAAATGGCTGATGGACGGAAAGAAAAGGGGAAGTGGGAAGAGGAGAAATGTCTCCATGATCAACACTGCAGTGTTTTTTTTTAATAAATCATTATTGTTTTCATAATTACAGCATATAAAAAATAAGGTCAAACCAGTATTAAATGGGAGGAATACATATTGACTTATAGATAAAATGGTAATGAGTACCCAAACAGAACTAACTACCTGTTATAATGTCTAATCTATTAACTTGCAGTATATTAATAAACATCCCTTATAGTGCTTTGATGTGGGAGGCACTAATCACATGACCCTCGTCTGGGTTCCTGCCCAATCTAAAAACTCTCAGCAGCTATAAAGAGTGAATCCGTTATGAGCTTGTTCATCCTGGAAGCCTCTTTGCCACTGAAGAGGCCAAAGTGGAGCCAGTGCTGAGTCAGCATAACATAAGGCTTTTAAATTAAAGACAAGCCTTTGTTCGGGACTCACTAAAAAATCTTGGCATTTCACCCAGATCGCTGTGGTTTTGCAGGATGTACCAGTGCATGTTCTGCCTGTGCTCTGAGTGCGTGCTGTTTTCCTATCGTTTACATGGACCGTGATAATCTGCCCTTTACGACCAGGTGAAAGTGTATAAAGAGGGACAACTTTGACACCAAGTTGTGCTGACTGAATGGGCCAACCCATGACCTGGGTTTGTATCCCATGTGGGGCAGTGTAGACCTCTTATTTGTAGACTTTAAATGCATTATTTTCAGGGTTTTGTTAAGTTTAGCAAACAAAACTACTTGGTTTAGGATTAGAAAAGGATCATGGGTTAAGGCGTGAGGTGTTGGGGTTAAGCCGAGGAGAACGCGCCTCAGGCGGGTGAAATGCCAAGTTTTTAGGGAGTCCCCAATCACATATTAATACTTTCTTCCCGTTTTGTCACACTGCACTTCCTCTCTTTACGTCACCTCCTCCCTATGATCCAGCCTCCCACCTCCTTTCTTCCTCTCTCTGTCTTTAATAATGCAAAACATACCAGTTTTTTTGGGTGCTTCTTGCCACATCTGTTGCAATTTTAGATCGTGAATTAATGTAATTAACTGTAATGTGTTTCTCTCACTCTCATAGCGTTGTGTGAGGTCCACAGTTCAATGGGGAAGGCGGTGCAGATGTTCTGCTGTGGAGACTGGGACCCCAGACGAGTCCCGCAGGGAACCGAGAGCCTAGAGCCCCTGCTGGATGCTGCCCCGTCTCATCTGCCAAGGATGCCACAGCGCTGCTTCACGGGTGAGAACCAGGGATCCGATACAGTGTTTAATCAATAAGGTGAATGCTTCACTGCGTGGAAGAGACTGGGATCTTTCTTTTGGCATTTTTTAACAAAATGTAATGAATAAATACATGGATATAAATTTACAGAATTATTACTTGTTGTTAAAATAATTGCCGTGCATCTGAAACCTGGTAGAAAGTGTGAACCTTTAACATGCAGCGACAAATTTGTCCGGAATTCAATTTTAAATCATAATTAAGTAACAAACTAGTGCAAAAAAAAAATGAAATCACACGTAGTATAAACAAGTGCACATAGACACGCAGATGTAAATAAAGAACTGAAATGAATAGATGGACCTCGTTGGCAAGCATTGTTTAATTAATCACGATAATCTAAATGTATGATTTGATTATTAACCAGAAGTTTACACTCGTTTTACTGTTATAGTTGTTGGGAATTACTGATGACTCATCACCACCAGAGATTATATAATTTTCTTGTTTCTAAAGCAACCTCCGCACAGTACATGAGAATGAACTGAATCCACAATGTTAATGAATAAAATCATGGAAATTCTTATTTATATAGCTCAAGTTCGCCTCTAAGGACTCTATAATGTGTCGTCCTCTATCATTAGTGCCTCGGTTCAGATGATTATTTCTGTAATGATCCCTTTTTCATTCTGTCCACCTGCTCTCGATCACTACGTGTTATCATTAACAGCCACGCAGGCTGTCGTAGCAATAAAACCGGCGACCTTTGGTCATGTTCACATATGGCAAAATGTACTCTGCTTATCTGGACAGATAGCATTAGCATTAGATCAATCAAGGACACTCCCAGAGGTAATGAGAGATGTGCGTGTACAGTGTGTGCGTGTAGAGTGAATGTACCTGCACTGTACACACAGCTGATTATTACAGTTGAGGTAACCATGATCCAGTTCTTCAGCTGTATGTCGGAGCTCTAAAGTTTCTTAAACTACCTCCCGCACCCTCCCCCTACCCACTTCCATTCTGTTTGCGCGTCTTTGCTGAGGGTCCGCCACATTAAGCGCCACCCCAAACCAATTACCGTGTAGCGGGAGCGGGCTGTAAAACCCTCCCACGGCACGTCTGCGCTGATGCTGATTTACTAACGGCGCAACGCCGTGTTGCCTTCAGCACGCTCTGTCTCAAAAAGTTAGCGTGCGGCTCCCTGTGCGAACTGCTCAGAGTAAGATAGACATAAGGGAAGTTTGTCCCAAAGCTTGTCGCTGCGCTACACCTCAATGATGGGGTGGTGCAGTCTTCTGTTTAGCAGTGGTTGGAGGTTAAGGTGAAGTGGTTGATTGTGATGCCAGAGACCTCAGTAGTATACATCTGGATGCCACTTGTGCTTACACACTGTATCCATGACAAAAAAGGGGGCTTGATGGTCTCATTTTCACAGATTTTAAAGGGGATTCTGGATCAAAGCCGAGCATTTGCGCTCCTGCACGGCGGATCGGAAGATGATGATTATTTCTAAAATTGCGACTGCACATGCAAGAACCTGTGATGGCACATTTAGTTGTTGATGTTGTTGTTGATGATGTTGATCTGTTTCAGATCGCCTGTTCTACATCTACACGTCCGGGACCACTGGGATGCCTAAAGCTGCTATTGTTGTGCACAGCAGGTAGGGAGGAGCCGTGCAGGAACTGCAGCTGCTCGCTTTGTTGATCCCTGCAGCTTTCATGTGTAGCGTAAACACCGTTTTGAAGAGAATGGAAGAGAAATGCATGAAAACTTGTTGGTTTTGACGTCTTCTCTCGCTCTGCCTCACCCCACCCTGGTTTTCAGGTACTACCGCATGGCAGCCCTGGTATATTATGGCTTTAGGATGACATCAGATGATGTGTTATATGACTGCCTTCCACTCTACCACTCTGCAGGTAAAACTATAAACTGTGTGTGATTTTCAAGTTGAGATTTAAAGTTACAATATGCAACCTTTTCTCATCTTGGTGTAGCTTGAACCAGCATCCAGCCTAAGATAAAGAGAAATAAAGATAAAGGTGCTAATTGACTTCTTCTGCTAACACATAAAGGTGAACAAACAAACATGTCTGAAATGCCGAGTTCAGATAAAAGAAGGGCATGTGCATATTGAACAGAATCAGGTATAATATTTGCTGTTTTTGCTGTAAATTATATGGTTTTATTAAATGGGTTTCTCTCTGGGCAGAATTGTTGTTATTTATTTGTTCCTATTGAACTTTTTGACTTTATATTGTTTTTATTGTTGCTTCTTTATCATTTTATCTCTATTATTGTGATTTTATCTTATGTTTTTTTTTTACCCATTTATGTCTTTTTATATGAAGAACATGGTGCTTGTAATCATTTTGTTGTAACGCACTTTGAGCTGCATTACAAATAAAGGTTATTATTATTGTTGTTATTATTATTATTATTATGTATGTTTGGCTAGCATTCTATGACGCTGACAGCTCCTGTTTCTTTGTCTCCAGGTAACATTGTGGGAGTGGGCCAGTGTATAATACACGGCATGACTGTAGTCATCCGAAAGAAGTTCTCTGCCTCGCGTTTCTGGGACGACTGTGTCAAATACAACTGCACTGTAAGCATAATCTAGATTATAAACCACAGATTTAGTGGGCAGAGTAGCTCAATCAGGCTCAGTGTTGCTGAAAATATATATTTCCTGTCACTTTCTATAAAAAAAATAATCTCAAGATGTAATCTTATTCCCCAGTTAATCTAGTTGAATCCCTTTTTTTTTTAAATTATTGTTTCATTAATCTAAACTATTCCGTCCCGCTCCGTCCTCCAGATTGTGCAGTACATTGGGGAGATCTGCAGATACCTGCTGAACCAGCCGGTTCGCGACACGGAGCGACAGCACCGGGTGCGCATGGCACTGGGCAACGGCCTGCGTCAGTCCATATGGGAGGAGTTCATGAACCGCTTCAATATCCCGCAGATCGCAGAGTTCTACGGAGCCACGGAGTGTAACTGCAGCCTGGGCAACTTTGGCAACAAGGTGGGAATGAGGCCTGCAAAAAACGGTTTTTTGGCCTAGATTTTCTTTATCAGTTCAGTTGCCCTAATTGTAGTGGAATACCCTCTTCTAAAATCCCCAAGACTACCACCACCCACTCCTTTCACCTGAGGGAGTTTCACGTTGCGTTCCCACTTTTATTGCTCTAAAGTCCTCTTCATGTTAAGCGCTCCCTCATTCTGAAATTGCCTCGTTTTGGGAGCTTCGTATCAATAAAACACAGATTTCTGGCGGTTGGAAGTGGAGCCTTTCACTTTGCTACACTTTAAAGCTCTGCGGTTGTTCATATTATTTTGTCTGTGCTTTAGGTTGGAGCATGCGGCTTCAACAGTCAGATTCTACCCTTCATCTACCCCATCAGACTGGTGAGGGTTGATGAAGAGACCATGGAGCTCATTAGAGGACCTGATGGTGTCTGTATTCCCTGTAAACCTGGTAGGTTTACCATATTCACATATTGAACATCCGCTTCACACCACTATAAGCCTAAATGTACATTTAGGCTTATACAGAGTGGTGGCTTTAAGCAGAAAAACGCCTCAGGAGGATCACAGTTACATGTTTATCAGTGAAACAAAGCTTCAGACATGTACTTTTGGCTTATGTTTGTGAGGATTCTAGTCATTTCTTCTTGTGCATATTTGTCTTTCAACTTACTGTGAATAAGAACTCAGCCAGCTAGCTAAGACTGGCACATGTAATATGCTTGTCCTCATAAATAAAGAATATTAAATAAAAGGATTGAGCTCTATATGCCAAGAGGAATATAGATACAATAAAAACACCACTCTGGGTGTGCTGCTGGTGCTTTTCTGGAAATGTTTAACGTCATCGGCTGAGTAAGTGGGTCAAACACTCAGCTCATAGGTTAAAGGAACAGTTCAGCCAAAAATAAAAAGTCAGTCATTATCTACTCGCCCCCTTGTCGACGGAAACATTTCTGGAGCTTCAAAGCAAAACGGCGGCGCAGCGTTCTCCTAAACAACCGAAATAGCTGGGAACTTTATTTAAAAAGAAAAAGAACAACCCGAAAACAAACATAAAATGGCTCCATACGGCTTGTTTGGTATAACCCAAGTCTCTGTAAGTCACGAGATCCCAAATTGATTTGAAAAGATGTTATTTACACGCCGTTTTATCCTAAAATCTTCACCGTAGCGCTCATGCTAATGCTTTCAGTTTAGCAGACACGATGAAGATTTCGCCTCAAAAAAGCATGTAAATAATAGCTTTTCGCATCAATGTGGAATCTTCCAGAAACTTGGATTATGGCAGTTGAGCCGTATGGAGCCACTGAGTCAGCTTCTTCAGCTGTTTTTAACAGAATGCTGCAACACTGTTTTGCTGTGAAGCTCCAGAAGTGTTTTGTGGACTCAGAAACTTCCCATCGGCATGAGTAGAAAATGACAAACCCTTTCGAAATTGTTACGTAGCCTTATGTTTATAATGTCAGTAGACACACAGTCCTTTCTGAAACCTCTGATGGAGCTCAAACGACCCACTTTGTGTGTGAAAATGTTAAACCGATCCCATATAAATGTCAGTTATACATTCTTTCCCTCTCTAGGCGAGCCCGGCCAGCTTGTCGGCAGGATCATTCAGAACGACCCCCTCCGGAGGTTTGATGGTTATGTCAACCAAACGGCAACCAACAAGAAGATTGCTCAAAGTGTCTTCAAGAAGGGAGACAGTGCCTATCTTTCAGGTTAGAGTCTCACACACACACGTATAGAGTTATTCACTGTATTCCACGCGGAACGACTATAATATTCCGCCCCCCTCTCACCAGGTGATGTGTTGATCATGGATGACTGCGGACACATGTACTTCAAGGACCGCACAGGAGACACTTTCCGCTGGAAAGGAGAGAACGTCTCAACAACCGAGGTGGAGGGAACCCTCAGCAGGCTGCTAGACATGAAAGATGTAGTTGTCTATGGAGTGGAAGTACCAGGTAAAACCTTATATTTTTATATATATATATATATATATATATATATATATATATATATATATATATATATGAGATTAAAGGGTCACCACACTGCGTTTAATTATTAGCTGCAGTGTCTTTGACTGCTCTCGACTTATTGCGACTTGAAATGCATGATACCAATTTGAAATGTCATCACATATAAAGCCGAGCTGTAGTTGAGGCTCTGCAGACGGAGACGCACGGCGCCACTTTACAGCTGCTGTGATTGGATTGGATAACTTTAATCTCCGGAGAGATCAGAACCTAAAGATTTAGACGGATCACAGCGGACGACATATAAAAGAGATTTTCTGCCACGCTGTTACCGCAGTAATAACACGAACACACAGACTGAGAGTATATGCACGAGCAGTATATGAAGTGTACAGGTGAGATGCGGTGTATTCATTATCTCTTAAGCATCTGTCTGACATTAAGCCTCCACAGAATGACTCCTCTCACTGGCCCTTTTCTTTGCGCACAGGGGCAGAAGGGAAGGCTGGGATGGCAGCCATCGCTGATCCGTCTCACTCCAGCGACCTGGAGAAGTTTGTGAAGGACATGGAGAAGGCGCTGCCTCCGTACGCCAGACCTGTGTTCCTTCGCTTCCTCCCAGAGGTCAACAAGACGGGTAAAATACTCTCTTCACCGCCGGTTGTGTAAAAGAATTTTTTTACAAGCTAATATAGTTTTATGTCCCTGCAGTTGGTTTTGAATGAGCTCTGAATTAGACCCTAAAGATTTAACAGCGTCTGATTTCAATAGTGTGTTTTTTTTCAAGTTGTATGTGCATATCTGTACACATACATGTTCATATTAACCCATGCTGTTAAAGATAAAAAAGAGACTCGCTTTAATTTTGAATTGGGGGGGTTTCACTTGGCATCAGTATGTTTTTGTTATATAAAATCGGGCTTTATAGCGGACACGTAGGTTAGCCATTTTGGCCAATTTTCCTCAAAGTTGATGTTGTGTTGTGACCGCTGCTGTTGTGAACTACTATTCGCGTGAGAATCGACCTCTCGCGGTGCTTCCGCCTCCCGTGTAAAACGGCTAAAAGGCAGCTTAAAGGAACAGTTCAATCAAAAGTGACAATCCAGCCATTATCTAGTCACCTTCATTAATTAGGATGGACAAGTTTCTTCATCCACAAAACATTTCTGGAGCTTAACACCAAAACCAAACACCTGAGATCCCAACTTGATTTGAAAAGACGTTAACCTCAGACTTGGGTTACATCGGATGAGTTCAATTTTTGGGCGAACTGTTCCTTTAATTAGCAAAATGAAATGCCTAATGTGATCTCCCCGTCTCTTCCTCAGGAACATTCAAGTTTCAGAAGACAGAGTTGCGTCGGGACGGCTTTGACCCCAGCACTGTGTCGGACAGACTGTACTTCCTGGATTCCAGCAGAGGGCGCTATACACAGCTGGACGACGAGCTGTACCGCTCCATACTGACAGGGAAACACAAATTGTGATGACCAGGCTGACCACTACATGTACACACACACACACACACACACACAGAAAAAAAACCCAATATTGTTTGACCAGGATAGCAGAATTCAGGACCTTGTCCCCGTATATGGTTTATTACTCGTTTAGACAAATACCTACAAACACCTTTTATTCCAAAACCACTTTCCTCTATAAACCCTCCCCCCCAAAAATAACAATTTATACACACACACACACACCACTCATCCATCCCTCCTGCAATCTCCCCGGCAACTCCTCTCGCTACCTCAGTAAACACAGAGAGAGGCACACACACACGGGTCTCTCATCAACCACGCCTGCCCATCCTCGTCCATCGAACCAGATGTGTTGTTGGGGGACACAACAGGAAGGGACGAGGCAAACAGGCTGCCTGGCATCCAGAATGCGAAAACTTGAAAACCACAGATAACCACAGACTTTACGGATGCTCTGGAGGGGCGTGGATTCAGCACGTGGGACAACGGAGGGACCCACGAGGACGTTTTATTCGTCAACGAGATTGTTTTGTGAAAGACTGGAGCCCCGACCGTCGACCTCACCTGCACAATTAGCCAGCGGCGACAAACCTGGGTGACAAACTACAGCGTTCCTCTACTGCAGCTTCCTCTCCGGTCTCCTTTTCCACCCTCGCTCTGCAGAGCTTGAGATGAAAATTTGATAAAGGGAACAACGTAAGGATGCGAGGGATTGTTTGACACGTGACCTACAGTTACAGAAGTTAAATTGGACCCGTGGTTGAAGCTGAAAGATTAAAGTGCAATAGGGCTCCAGCGTTTGCGGTGCAATAATCAGCCACACCACACGAGCGCTGATACAAAACAAAGCTTTGTATTTAGTCCACATCACACCAAATATATTTAATTTGTAGTGTTTGTTTACATATTTAAGAACGATTTAGCAGTTTATGTTCTTGTAGAAGCTTTCTCTTTTGTTGCAGTGCAAATGTATCAGGTTGTTTTTGCTTTACGTGCATCCAAATCCGTGTCCTTCAGTAACTCTGAAGCTGCAGTACGCTTCCGATATCAGCCGGAACACAGAGTGATGTGACTGATTCGACCCTGGGCTGGGGCTCATTCCACAATCGGGACTTGTCCACATGCCGTGTGGCTGTATTGTGCAGGTTTTGTCCTAAAAGGTAGACTTTGCCTATCGCAGGATGTGTGTGTATTGTAGTAAAACACATGAAGAGGACTTGACTGAAGGGAGAGACGCACTAAATCGCCCGATCGGCGAGGACTTTTCAACAATATTTTGGTGCTAAAGAGGGATTTTCTGCCAGATTCAAGGGAACCGAAGAGATCCAAAGATTCAAATGCAGGATTGGGGGTATTGTTGCAGAGGAGTGGTGGGGGGCGGGGATAGAACAGTAGAAGAGGAGAAAATGTGCTTTGTCATCCATGTTTTGTCTGTCGCTGGCTGTAGCTGTCATCGGAGGTTGTAGCAGCATGATCATCAACCACAAGCAGAGCACTGTGCCTTACTGTGAGTTCACCTCCCAGATTCACAGGCCCTGGCCCACACATAGTGTCTCATATTGTTCTTCTTATGGTGGACCTTCATTCAGCTTCTGCGCACCATAATCTCATTTGTGCTCTGTCGCAGTCGCCTGGCAAAGCTGGCCTAAATTCGGGGAGCTCATAGTTTATTCTTAAAAATCATCTTCTGAGACTCTACGGCAGCCCGGCGACCCACCTTCATCCTGCCAGGTGCAGGAAGAGTTTGTGTCGATGTCTCACTGGGCACGAGGCTCTATCCTCCTTACTTCCTGTCCTTTGAGTCTCCTCTTAGTCCCAACTGTAACTTTGTTTCTTCGGTTGTCTTATAGATATTGTTTCCCCTTTACACCAAGCCTTTATCATCTGTCTGCCAACCTCCCCAGTCCTTTTCCATTAATCCGTCTCTAACTTCCGCCCCTCTTCCTCGTCTGTCTCTCTGTCCGCGGCCCTCCATCCCTTCGAGCTGTCGCCTCCGTTTGTGCCGTTTCCCGTCAGGTCTCTTTCTCCGACGTGTCGCCGTCATCCAGACGGCGGTATAAACGGTAGTTGAATATATTTCAGATTGGGAGTTCGTGCAGCATCTCTGGTGACATTAAGCTCCAACCACACACTCCTAAACTGTCTTCAGATACCTTTTGCCGATGTGCGTCGTGTGCGCCATTATCGTGTGACTTTTTCTCTCAGCTTTGCGACTGACCACATCCTGAGTCGTCTACGCAGCAGTGATCCTGCCACGTGAAGACTTGCTGCAGTGTAGTCTTATTCTTTCTGAGTTTCAGTCTGCTTTGTTTTCTGCTTTTCTTAGTTCATACTTTGCACTGACTGACTGACGGAGTTGACCTTGACGGCTGCAGTCTGCCGACAGTCATCAAAGTCATTTCCCTGTTTGGGCGGGAAACGCCGACAAAGCTGCTTGACAGAAATTGAGATTTAATCCGTGCATCCTCTGTGGTTTTAGTTCAAAGACTTTCTTTCTCTCACTTGTATTTATTCTTTAATGATGAGTGTGAAATGTTCTCCTGAATGTCTGAAGAAGTGACCAATGATGATGATGATGATATCGTGAAGAAAAGGGTGATTGATGTATCTAAGGGAACAGGGTTTGGCTGTTATGATGCTTGTGACTGAGGGTTGTCACTTGTCAACCCTGACTGAACAGCCCCACAGCAGATCACTCTGAATAAGATGTTTCCATTTTCACTTTGTTTTTTAAAAATGATTTTAAATTATTATTTTTGAAGAAACTATTAATTGTACTTTGATTGTTTCACTGCTAAATATGTTTGCTTTTGTTTTTTTGTTTGCGTGAAATCATAGCTTTTTGATTTTTGATTTTTTCGACAATCGAACGGCAGTCTGGTTTTTTTTTAGTTTTTAAAAAAAAACCTTTTATAAAAGGCACCAGGGAACAACCTCACAGTGATTGTACACGAGCCAATTAGCCATTTCCCAGCTAGCAAACATTGTTTAGATGGTAAACCAGTTACGTCAGGAGCGAAACCTGAAACTGCTGAAGGCCTGCAGGGGGCGACATGTCTGCGCCTCACACAAGTTTCCATGCAGTCATTTTATCATGCAGTGTTTGGATGACTAATGAAAGGATGAATGACTACAACAGCTGTAGTCAAAAATGTATTGATATGTGTCAAAGTGTGGGATGTTTTCCTCCATTTAAAAAAAATAAATTTTAATTTAAATCTCTCAGTTGGATATTATCAGTTAAAATCACCTCTTCTTTTCGTCTAAGAGACCAATGACCAATCTTCAGGTCCGCTGCGTGTTTATTACATTATTTGACTGATAAAACCAATTTAATGCCAACTTACCCCTTAATACACTTAGACTGAAATGAAATCAGTGATTGATCTGACTGTACGTTTTTTTCAATGAGCTCCAAAGTGAACAGTTTTGTTTATATAAAAAAAAAAAAAGCCTCAAAGGCATCAAACTGTCTTCCAGCTCATTCTGAGATCAGTCAACATAATACCTCTAAGGTAATAAATGATGTGTGGAGGTCACAACGCACCAGGCAGGTCGTGACCCCGGCTGATCTTCTTCCTGTCCCTCACGCCTCAACATTTCTCACTCACCTTTTTTTGCACTTTTTGTTGTTTTATTTTTTCCCCCCTGTCGTGTCCCCAGGAACATCGAGCAATGCTACAGAAGGAAATAAGTCTGTACACGTCTGCCTGTGTGTGTGTGTGTGTGTGAAAGTTTTTTTTATTATTATTTTAATTTCTTGTCTCGTTGCACAGGCGGCAGCTCTCAGCTCGTGCAGAGTGTGTAGGGGAGGTCTGTGAGGTGTGCTGTGTGACACACACTGATGTCCTCTTGTCCACTGAAGGCTAGATGTATATACATCAATGCATTTCAAGAAAATGAGATAAAAACAGTGCTGCAAATGGAAAAATCATTATTAATAAAAGCTATTTAAATTGTTCACTTGGGCTCTGACTGTTGCTCCACTTTCTTTCTTTTCAGATTGAACAGTTTGACTCATGTCTGACTGCTGTGTTAAGCTAATCCAGATAGATTTTTGACACTATTATGATGGCAAAATCGCAACGATTTCAACTCCGACTCGGCCATTTACCCTAAAAATAGCTTTTTCAAAGCACCAAACATTGCGTCACACTCTGATCACTTCCAGGTAAAATTCAAAATCCCGTATTTGTCAAAATGTATTTGATTTCCTTTCAGAATTGTGGATTCATAATTTAATTTGGTTCATACAATCTTATAATTGGCATTAGACTTTCAGGCAGTCTAACAACATCCAGTGGGATCTGATCTAATTTCAGCGAGTGTGTCTAATTATCACACGTTTTTAATTTACTATACTATCAAATCAGAAAAATCCAATATTTCTTATGCAGGTGCATCAGAGAGAAACAAACTCATAAATTGGAAATCTAATCTCCAGAAATAGAATTAAACTCACGACACTTCTAAGGGACTCGACAGTGAGTTCTTGTGTCCTCCCTCCCCTGATTATATATTATCTGGAAATTCTTTGACTCTACTGACTGTTGGCCACAAATCGCAACATCCATCACAGCCTCAGCCCATTTATACCTCCGCAAAAACTACTTAATGCATTGCCACAAAACTTGATTGAAGGATGGGGCATGGGCCAAGAAAAACCCATCAAATTTTGGCGCAGACCCGGATAAATGGGCGGATCCAGGATTTTTAAAATTTTAATTCTTTAACATTGCGAGATGGGGCATTTTTTTCCACATTTACATACATTTTCCAGGGAATAATGCGTGGATCTTGTGGTGATGTTTCTCTGGATAGACTCCACAGAAACATCACCACAGGCGTCCACCTCAGGGGGTTTCGCTGTGTGTCTTCCTCTGCCTTCAGGGCTTTGTGGATCAATTGTTCCACAACAAGTGAACTGACCCAGAGCCCTTTTATCTGTCTCCTGAGGTTCTGATTGTTGTGTGAACAATTTGGACTCTGGTCCACAAAGGAGGCGTGTGCAGAGTGCGACAGCCAGCCCTCTATCTTTCTACACCTCTGTACGCCTCCCTCAGTTGGTGATATATGAATAGACTGAGTTTGGACTGAGCTCTGCTTTGGTCTTGGTCCACAAAGTCTAGGTCTGGTCTCGGTCTCGATATACTCTGGTCCTGGTCATGACTTACAACATTTAACTACACCGCAGTGTATAAAACGGTTCCACCTCTTCCAAGTATAATATTAAAGTACCACTTAAACATAATGCATCACTAATTCTCCAATAATGTAACACTGACAGGAGCCATTTTGCATAATGAATACTTTGGACAATTAAAGTACATTTTGTTTGTAAAATGCAGAACTTTTACTTGTTGTAGTAAAGTCAGACATCGGTTCTTATTGGACACCCTGCAGCGGGCCAGTTTCCAGTTTTCATAATGAAAATTTCTATATTGTGGTATTACTACTTGTACTTAAAGGAGCAGTTCACCCCCAAATCAAAACTTTCCTCTTCCCTGTAGTTCTATTGATCATCTAGATAGTTTTGGTGTGAGTGTCTCAGTTTTGGAGATATCAGCTGT